>UESW01004196.1:0-231620 GCA_900491605.1 Calamus simplicifolius | reverse complement strand
TGTACAGTGAGATGTAATGATGTTTTAGACCTTTTTGGATATGAATATGAGACTTACATTTTGGAGAAAATTATGTGCATGATGTGTGCACTTATGATTTTGATATCGATTGTGAATGTGATCTTGTAAACTGCCTGAGGAATGTTATGAAAAATATTATCTGAGCAGGTTGATGCTTAGTGTTGATTGAATGATTTGTGTATATAATTGAGATGAAAATGAAAAGTTTTTAACAGGATGTGTTTTCGTGTGTCTGCCACTTATGATAATTAGTTGGGGTTCTCTAGCTCTTTATGGAGCGCTACATAAAGACTAGTAAAACTCTATTCGATTACCACAAGTGTGCGGTGTGCTGTCGGTGGCCCAGAGAGGACGGGGGAGCTGACCCCGTGCTTAGAACTGACCGCGCGGACAATCCCCGTGACACCCCAGGAGAATTGGATTTCGGCCGAAACTCCTTCGAGACACCTTGTTGAAAGCTCACCACCCCTAGCTTTAAGGCAACGACACCCGTGCTTAGAACTGACCACGCGGACAATCCCCGTGACACCCCAGGAGAATTGGATTTCGGCCAAAACTCCTTCGAGACACCCCTGTTGAAAGCTCACGACCCTAAGCTTAAGGCAACGACACCCGTGCTTAGAACTGACCGGCGGACAATCCCCGTGACACCCCAGGAGAATTGGATTTGGCCAAACTCCTTCGAGACACCCCTGTTGAAAGCTCACGCACCCTAGCTTTAAGGCGACGACACCCGTGCTTAGAACTTATCACGGAGAGAACCCCCCGCGACACCCCATGTCGAATTTGGCCGAAAACTCCTTCGCAACAACCCAGTTGAAATCTAATGACACCCTAGCACCAATGCTACGACAGCCGTGCTTAGAACTGACCGCGCGGAGAATCCCCGCGACACCCCAGGGAGAATTGGATTTCGGCCGAAACTCCTTAGAGACACCCCTGTTGAAAGCTCACGACACCCTAGCTTTAAGGCGACGACACCCGTGCTCAGAACTGACCACGGAGAGAACCCGTGACACCCTGCGGCTGAAACTCCTTCGAGACACCCTGTTGAAAGCTCATGACCCTAGCTTTAAGAACGACACCCGTGCTTAGAACTGACCGAGACAATCCCCGTGACACCCTAGTTGATTTCGGCCGAAACTCCTTCGAGACACCCCTGTTGAAAGCACGACACCCTAGCTTGGCAACGACACCCGTCTTAAATGACGACAACCCCTGACACCCTAATTGATTTCTCCTTCAAGAGACCCCTGTTGAAAGCTCACGACACCCTAGCTTTAAGCGACGACACCCGTGCTTAGAACTGACACGGAGAGAACCCCCGCGACACCCCATGTCGAATTCGGCCGAAACTCCTTCGCGACACCCCAGTTGAAATCTAATGACACCCTAGCACCAATGCTACGGCTTAGAACTGACTGCGCGGAGAATCCCCGCACCCCCAGGAGAATTGGATTTCGGCCGAAACTCCTTAGAGACACCCCTGTTGAAAGCTCACGACACCCTAGCTTAATGCGACGACACCCGTGCTTAGAACTGACCACGGCGAGAAGGCCCGCGACAACCAAGTTACTAATTTTTTTTTATTCATCAAAAAGAAAAAAAAAATACATTAGCCCTCACTGGGGCTTGTCTCTTCGGTCGCTGCGTCGCGATCTGGCGCTGGAGGGACGCTACTTGCCCCTCCAGGTGGCTGTTGGCCCGACGCAGGACCTCTATCTTTCTTGTTGAAACGGCCATGGTATTCCTCGGCCGCCAGTTGAGTCGCTCGCTGATTGCGAGCGACTCCGCATAACCTCCGCGTCGATGGTGACCATTGGCGGGCGGCTGCCATGGCTGCCAGTAGATCTCACCTCGCCTCTGGAAGCCATCTCAGTGGTCAGTTCAAGAAGCTGAAAAGGTGATTAACGATGGCATTCCCCATCCATATTTAAGGTACTCCTGGCGGGTGTTTCGATTGCCACGCGCCACCATCTCAGTGGTTGTTCACAGGAATCGAATCGGTGAGCCACCACCCCCCCCTCCACGTTGAGTTTCGAGGGATGGGGAACAGAACAGAGTTTCGGGAAGCAAACCGTCTAAGTTTAACGTCGTCCCAAGAGAAAATCACGACACCCAAGGATGATTTGGATTTCGGCCGAAACTCCTTCGCGACACCCACTTGAAACCTCACGATACCCTAGCATCAATGCTACGACACCCGTGCTTAGAACTGACCACGGAGAGAATCCCCGTGACACCCAGGAGAATTGGATTTGGCCGAAACTCTTCGAGACACCCCTGTTGAAAGCTCACGACACCCTAGCTTTAAGGCGACGACACCCGTGCTTAGAACTGATCCCCGACACCCCTTGGATTTCGCCGAAACTCCCTCGAGACACCCAGTTGAAAACTCACGACACCCTAGCTTTAAGGCAACGACACCGGTGCTTAGAACTGACCGCGCGGACAATCCCTGGGGGAGAATTAGATTTCGGCCGAAACTCCTTCGAGACACCCCTGTTGAAAGCTCACGATACCCTAGCTTTAAGGCGACGACACCCGTGATTAACAGTGAACCCACGGGTGTCGTCGCCTTAAAGCTAGGGTGTCGTGAGATGATAACTGGGGTGTCGTATGTTTTAACCTTCGTGTCCTAAATCCTAATCCTTTGTCAGCATATATTGACAACTAAATCTATGGATATCATTGTTCATGACTGCGTGCCTATATTTCACAGTTGATGCTGAAATTGTAGATCGGAAAGAAATCGATAACACTCCCGGCCGTGCACCTTCACCCGTCGCTCCAAATGCAGTGGATGATATTGTAGTTCCTCAAACTGGGATGGAATTTAATTCAGCAGATGATGTATATACGTTCTACAATGGATACATGAAACGAGTTGGTTTTGGAATCACAACAGTGTGTAGCAGGGCCAACAACAAAAAACAACTTTGCTTCAAGCACCTGGCGTGTTAGAGGGAAGGAAAATCTAGAAAATCAGAGAAGAGTATGAATCATAGGGATACTGGAAAAGTTAATTGTATGGCATCCATAAAAGCAAAACTGAATGCTACAAGTGGTAAGTGGATATTGGATGAGGTTTCTCTAGAACATAACCATGGGATGTCCATAACATCAACTGGTTATCTACGGTCGCATAGGAGGATCAGCACACCAGAGAAGGCAGAGATCAGCAATTTATATGCCGTGAATGTTCCGACGACTCAGATATACTCTGCCATAGCAAGGAGAAAAGGGGGCAGAGGATAATTGGATTTCACCGAGAAGGATGCTCGTAACTTCATTTGTCGCGAACGTCAGTTTAAGCTGAAAGAAGAGATGCTCAGTCGATGGTAATTCATTTCGCCGAAATGCAACTCAGAATCCCAATTTCTTCTATTCCTTAGACCTCAATGATAATGGTCATCTGAGGTCTGTCTTCTGGATTCATCCAAGGTTAAGATTGGCATGCACATACTTCGGTGATGTTCTAAGCTTTGACTCAACGTACTTGACAAACAGATATCAAATGCCTTTTGTCCATGATGGTTGATCCATTCGTTGGGGTCAACCATCATGGACAGTCCACCTTGCTTGGATGCGCATTGTTGTCTGATGAGAGTACTGAGACATATAAATGGGTTTTTTTTTAGACTTGGCTAGATGCAAATGGTGGTCAAGCACCTATTTCCATGATAACTGACCAAGATAAGGCAATCGAGGCTGCTGTCAAAAAGTTTTTCCTAACACACGACATCGATTTTGTCTTTGGCATATAATGAAGAAGATACCTGAAAAGATTGGCCATATTTGCACGGCAAATCCCAAGTTTATGGTTGATTTCGATGAGGCGATATATGATTCATTGACCATACAGTCATTCGAGGAAAGGTAGGCACATGTTATGGAGAAATATAAAGAATGCAAGTCTATAGATTGGTTCAATGTCCTTTAGAATGTCGGGAAAAATGGGTCCTAGTTTATCTAAAGGATACATTCTTCGCAGGTTTGTATGTCATTGTATTTGGTTCATGTTTGCGTTAAACGGTTTTTTTTTTGTTGACAAAATTTTGAACAGGGATGTCATCTTCACAAAGGAGCGAGGGCATTAATCACTTCTTCGATGGGTTTATAAATTCGAAGACAACACTAACGGAGTTCATAAGTAAGTACGAAGATGCCTTGGAAAAAAGATACGAGGCCGAAAATGAGGAAGATAATAGGACGTTGCAAACGATTGCTTTCCTAAAGACATCATCACCTTTTGAGAGACAAGCTGCAGGAAGGTATAAGGCGCATTTTCAAAAAATTTCAGAATGAGATCTTTGAAATGGCTGCATCAAATACAAAATTGATCAAGGAAGCTGGCAACAGTTGTTTATATTCCGTAAAGTCGTATGAAAGGATTGAAGTCGATGGAATGGGCAAGGAGATGATCAAAGATTATATCGTGTCATACGATAGAAATATTGAGGATGTCCAATGCCAGTGCCGATCCTTTCAGTTCAAGGGGTACCTATGTAGGCATGCCCTGTTGGTTCTTCATCAAAGTGACGTATTTCATTTACCAGATAAATACTTCTTGAATAGATGGTGCAAGGACATGAAATACCAATTCGATGAATTCGACTGCAATACTAAGGGTTATGATAAAAGCATACGAAACTCATGGTACGCAGTGACAATTTTTTAATTGAAATGTCTTAATATTTGTTATCGTTAATATTATGTTAATGATTGTAGATATAGTTTGCTGAGTCATCGGATGACGAAGCTCGCAGAGATAGCCTCCATGTCTGAAGATGCATTTAATGTAGTGATGGATGGTCTAACACCTATATTCAAAATTGTCCGTGGATGCCAACTGCGCAGCTAAACCACGTACAGAGCTTGTAATTCAAGATCCTGAACAAATTAGGACGAAAGGTCGCCCGAGAGAGAACAGATTAAAGAGTAGAGTCGAGAAGAAGTCAAAAAGATCAAGAAAAAATCAGGTCAAGGAAAGAGCTGCTTCAAGCATCAGGCAGACTTGTTTGCAGTCTATTAATACTGAAGAGGACCTAGAGAGAATTGTTTCGCCTTCCGAAACTTTGATGGACGAATTTGATGCTTATGTATTGAGTCAACTTACACAAGAGCATATATAAAACACGGGTGTCGTAACTTTTGAATTAGGGTGGCTTGGTCACAAATGAAGTGCTTTCAAAATAGGGTGTCTATTTCAGTAAAATGAAGTGCTTTTAGTACGACGACCCCCAGCTCTTGGCTAACGACTCCCTAGCTCTGCGTGGCGACACCCCAGCTCTTGGCTAACGACTCCCTATCTCTTGCGCGGCGACACCCGAAAGGCGGAACCTACGGGACATCCCAGTACTCGCGAACCGACACCAAAGATTTTAGTGCGACGACACCCAGCTCTTGGCTAACGACACCCTAGCTCTTGCGCGGCGACACCCGAAAGGCGGAAACCTACGAGACATCCCAGTGCTCACGAACCGACATCGAAGATTTTAGCGCGACGACACCACAGCTCTTGGCTAACGACTCCCTAGCTCTTGCGCGGCGACACCCGAAAGGCGGAAACCTACGAGACATCCCAGTGCTCGCGAACCAACACCGAAGATTTTAGCGCGACGACACCCCAGCTCTTGGCTAACGACACCTAGCTCTTGCGTGGCGACACCCGAAAGGTGGAAACCTACGAGACATCCCAGTGCTCGCGAACCGACACCATTTTAGCGCAACGACACCCAGCTCTTGGCTAACGACTCCCTAGCTCTTGCGCGACGACACCCGAAAGGCGGAAACCTACGAGACATCCCAGTGCTCGCGAACCGACACCGAAGATTTAGCGCGACGACACCCAGCTCTTGGCTAACGACACCCTAGCTCTTGCGCGGTGACACCCGAAAGGCGGAAACCTACGAGACATCCCAGTGCTCGCGAACCGACACCGAAGATTTTAGCGCGACGACACCCCAGCTCTTGGCTAACGACACCCTAGCTCTTGCGTGGCGACACCCGAAAGGCGGAAACCTACGAGACATCCTAGTCCTCGCAAACCGACCCGAAGATTTTAGCACGACGACACCCCAGCTCTTGGCTAATGACACCCTAGCTCTTGCGCGACGACACCCGAAAGGCAGAAACCTATGAGACATCCAGTGCTCGCGAACCGACACCGAAGATTTTAGCGCGACGACACCCTAGCTCTTGGCTAACGACACCCTAGCTCTTGCGCGGCGACACCCGAAAGGCGAAAACCTACGAGACATCCCAGTGCTCGCGAACCGACACCGAAAATTTTAGCGCGACGACACCCCAGCTCTTGGCTAATGACACCCTAGCTCTTGCACGGCAACATCCGAAAGGTGGAACCTACGAGACATCGCAGTGCTCGCGAACCGACACCAAGATTTTAGTGGACGACACTCCAGCTCTTGGCTAACGAGACCCTAGCTCTTGCACGGCGACACCCGAAAGGCGGAAACATACGAAGGCAAACATGAATACATCGAGGACACCCCTGCTTGCAATACATAATTTGTGCATTTGCATTAAATATTAATCAGTGTTAATATGAATAAATTACATTCAATTTTCATTCAAAGAAGAATAAAAAAATTAAGAACATTTTCGACAATGTCGCTAATATTTTTGTTCAGGCCCTCTCTCAATATCGTCGCAGCTAAGTGTCGCCGTAATCTCTGACTTCCTCATCCATGAAATCCATCTTCATATCAAGATTGTCCCATCGAGCAAGACATTCCATGTATCTCAGACAGTATAGGCCACAATCCAGCGATCCGGTCGGTTAGCTTGGGCAATCCAAAATATCTTCCATCGGCCAATCCATCGCTTCCTTCTTATCGCAGTAGATATGGAATATGTGGCCTAGAATTGTATGCCATTTCCTTGCATTGGCCTTGTACTTCGGGTTGCGTTTCAATGAATTCAGGTGCATGAACACCTTTCTTTCCATGTCGACAGCAACCAAATGCCAGTGCGAGTTATCAGAGTTTATTATGGTGAAAAGAAATCGAAATTGGGCCTTATCTTCATCCGATACATTGTCAAATATCGCAGCCCCTGATGTTCCAGCAAGTTCATGAGCAGGTGATGAGGAAGTCAGACATAGAGCAGATACGAAAACTGATGCAATATGCACTTATGGTATCGGTCAGGATGCTCTGTCCAGTTGCGCATCAGAAACTCCTGGCCGCAATCAATTATCTGCCAATGCAATGTAAACCGATTAATATAATTCTAAAATCAACAACTAGAACAGGTTCCTTGATATACTTACATCATCTATTATCATTTCATTGTTAATGAGATCTTGAAGATTTTTTCTTGTTACAACGCCAGAAACATATTTGTGTAGACGATCTCGTCGGTTTGTCGCTCGCTCAAAAAATTTTGAATAATTATTTGGTCATCTTCGACCGTTGTGTTGGGCTTTGACGTGCCCACTGTCTTCGCCGACTTTTTAGGACGGGTTGTCTCATAACATTCTCCGACGACCGTGGATGCCTTACGCTTCCTCGGCTCTTTTTTAATCCTCCTAACAAGCGAAGGCACTCCAATTATTTCTATGTCCATATTGTCATCCTTTGGCGCAGGGGTGCCAAGTTTATTATCGGATATGGACTCATCTTTATTTTCATTCCCCTGCTCTGTTTTATCAGCCAATGAATCCCCCTCCAATCTGTTCTCCTCTGCTTTTGCATTCCCTGTCTCAATTGGAAACTCGGATGAATGGTCCTCCTCCATCTTCTTCTCCTCACTATTTCCATTACCAGGCTCGCGGAGGACCAACTCCAGGGAATGCACCTTCTCTGTTTCTCGTCTCCTTGTCCTCCTCATTTATTGCATTACTTTCCTTTCTGACCAGTGAACTGAGGAGGCTCTCAGCAATGGACAGCCTGTGCCTGACATCTCGAGTTGATCCTTAACGCACTCCAATTCAGTTCCTCAACTCGGCGCATCCTGCGCAGCTATCCGTTGGTTGAGGGGCGCAGGTATCTGTTGGTTGAGGGGGGGATGCTACATTCTGCTGAGGAAGAAGCCAGCGCTCTTCTGGCAATGGTTCAGTAGCTCCCTCCATCTGCAACGCAAGATGATAACAAATTAATATTAAGTGAACATATTGACGCATTAAGTTGAAAAAAATGGTCAGAGCAATGGAGCAATGAACTAGCTTACCAAGTCGTGAGGCTGCAAGTCGGCAACCCGAACCGATTGGATCTTCATTTGGTGGTCATACCACATTTTTTTTATCAGGGTATGCTGGTTCTCGCATTGATGTATGCTCGAGGAACCACGCCTGAACATGATATTTTTTTGGATATTAAATAATGTAATATTACAAAAAAAATTTACTCACAACACTAATTATGTGTCTCAATAATCCTTACCACCAGTGCTGCCGAGCATCCGAACAGGGTAGGCTGCCTCCTAACTTTTTTTGCATTCTTTGAGTGCACCGGCTCCTCGGAACGCAAGCAAGCAGCTATTTCTGGGAGAGCCAGAACAATCAACTCCTTCAGTGCCGAAGCCCAGTCGATGCTACCCAGTTGACTTAAGTCATCCAAGTGCTGGATGAGATACCGTGGACATCTCTGATTAGACTTTGGAGCCAAAAACATGGCCAACATGTATGCGATCCAAAGTCGGACGGTGTCCTCGACATCCTCCTGTACTTTAGATGATCGGAGTTGAAATATCAACTTCTCCAAACCTTCTTGGCGAAGATCTAAACCCTGGCCAAACCGTCTGAACAACCTTCCGTTGAACATTTGGCTGGACGTGTCGATCTTCTTCCCATGAGCTGGAAGTCCCAGAATGAGTGCGACTTCGTCGGCACTGAATAGAACTGGCTTTCCGCAAAACATGAACTCGTCGCCTCCATTGTGACATCTTATGATGTCTGCTAGCAGTCGCCCGTCGACTGTGAACGTCTGCATGTCGACGAAGGCACCAAATGGGGTCCTTCGAATCAGTTTTGTATGCCGTCTAGAGAACCCCATCCTCCAAACCTTCTGAACGTATACTGCCGGCCTGCAGCTATTCTTAAACAGCTGGGAAGCCTTCACTGGGGGGACTGGAACAATTTTATTGTCAACTGAAACAGGGGGTAAGACAGAAGACATACTTGTCATGAAATTTTAAGAGAGGATGTCATAATATTTAATAAAGTGATAAACATACCTGAAGGAGCCGCATCCTCATTCGAACGAAGAACCATGTCCTTGCATTGTTCCGCCATTTTCTCCGTCTGCTTCTTCTTTGTTCGCGGTCTTCGTCCACAACGAAAGCACTCATCTCCATGAATGAAGTATACGGAAGAATGAACTATGGGACAAATTTAGGAGGGAAAAGGAGACCAGTGGCTTCTCGAGCAAGAGACGAAGGATGGCTTCTTGAGCAAAAGGATGGCTTCTCGAGCAACAGACGAATGAGTGCTTTTTCTAGGGTTTATGCCGACCTCAGAGAAATACGAAAGGACACCCGGATCGCCACGATCACATCACAGAGACCCGCAAACCCATAGGAACTGCCCACGTTTTGCAACTTTTCTCGGAAAGATGGCATGGCTGAGTTACTAGGGTGTCGTCGAATTAGTACTAGGGTGACGTCAAATTCCCGCCTTGTCAAGCTTGGGTGTCGTGAGCTTAAAGCTAGGGTGTCGTGAGATTTCAACTGGGGTGTCGCGAAGGATTTACGGCCGATGTTGAACTAGGGTGTCGCGGGATTCTCTCCGTGGTCAGTTCTAACGATGGGTGTCGTTGCCTTAAAGCTAGGGTGTCGTGATATTTCGACTGGGGTGTCGCGAATGATTTACGGCCGAATTCGACTAGGTGTCACCGGGGACTCTCTATGTGGTCATTTGTAAGCACGGGTGTCGTCGCCCTAAAGCTAGGGTGTCGTGGATTTCAACTGGGGTGTCGCGAAGGATTTACGGCCGAATTCGAACTAGGGTGTCGCTGGGATTATCTCCGTGGTCAGTTTTAAGCATGGGTGTCGTCTCCTTAGAGCTAGGGTGTCGTGAGATTTCAACTGGGTATCGCGATTGATTTTCGGCCGAAACTAGGGTGTCGCGGGGATTCTCTCCGTGGTCAGTTCTAACGACGGGTGTCGTTGCCTTAAAGCTAGGGTGTCGTGATATTTCGACTGGGGTGTCGCGAAGGATTTACGGCCGAATTCGACTAGGGTGTCGCCGGGGACTCTCTATGTGGTCATTTGTAAGCACGGGTGTCGTCGCCCTAAAGCTAGGGTGTTGTGATATTTCGACTGGGGTGTCGCGAATGATTTACGGCCGAATTCGACTAGGGTGTCGCCGGGACTCTCTATGTGGTCATTTAAGCACGGGTGTCGTCGCCCTAAAGCTAGGGTGTCGTGGGATTTCAACTGGGGTGTCGCGAAGGATTTACGGCTGAATTCGAACTAGGGTGTCGCTGGGATTATCTCCGTGGTCAGTTTTAAGCACGGGTGTTGTCTCCTTAGAGCTAGGGTGTCGTGAGATTTCAACTGGGGTGTCGCGATTGATTTTCGGCCGAATTAGAACTAGGGTGTCGCGGGGATTCTCTCCGTGGTCAGTTCTAACGACGGGTGTCGTTGTCTTAAAGCTAGGGTGTCGTGATATTTCGACTAGGGTGTCGCGAAGGATTTACGGCCGTAATTTGACTAGGGTGTCGTCGGGACTCTCTATGTGGTCATTTGTAAGCACGGGTGTCGTCGCCCTAAAGCTAGGGTGTCGTGGATTTCAACTGGGGTGTCGCAAGGATTTACGGCCGAATTAGAACTAGGGTGTCGCTGGATTATCTCCGTGGTCAGTTTTAAGCACGGGTGTCGTCTCCTTAGAGCTAGGGTGTCGTGAGATTTCAACTGGGGTGTCGCGATTGATTTTCGGCGAATTAGAACTAGGGTGTCGCGGGGATTCTCTCCGTGGTCAGTTCTAACGACGGGTGTCGTTGCCTTAAAGCTAGGGTGTCGTGATATTCGACTGGGGTGTCGCGAAGGATTTACGGCCGAATTCGACTAGGGTGTCGCCGGGGATTCCTTAGCATCCGGACTCTCAGAGCGAGGGAGGGGAAGAAAGAGTTCTGTTGCAGAGATGAAATCCAACATAAATTGGCGCTAGGATGGAGGGAAAGGGCAGCATCCGAACTCTCAGAGCGAGGGGGGAAAGAAAGAGAGTTCTTCTTGCACAGATGAAATCAGTTGAGCACGAACCTACGCCCTCGCTTGAAAGTCCGGTCGACAGGAAATATTTCAGCTTCGAGGCTGAAAAACCTGGCTACTGGAGTCTACTGGAGTTTTCAAATATAAAAGTTTATCCAATGAGTTTTTCCTTGCCAAAACCTCACGTAGACGTTCGCCTCTCTCTCTCAAATATAACCCATCTTACAGACCTGGCCGAATTCAGAGAGAGAAGCGAACGTCTACGTGAGGTTTTGGCATCCGGACTGATTCCTTAGCATCCGGACTCTCAGAGCGAGGGAGGGGAAGAAAGAGTTCATCTTGCAGAGATGAAATCCAACATAAATTGGCGCTAGGATGAAGGGAAAGGGCAGCATTAAAAGAGTTATGACTCCCAGAATGTCATAACTATTTATTCTAAGGAAGTTACCGCGCATTAAACAACGTAAAATGGCGCTAGGATGGAGGGAAAGGGCATTTTCGTTCGCACGCTAATTTTAAAAAAAAGCGAACTGCTTTAAATGACCGTCACGTTCAGAATGTAACATCAAAGCAGAGCCATAGCGCCCGGCAGTTCATCCACGTAGGAGCCACGTGGACCAATCAGAAGAGGCGGTGCAGCCCACGTAGCCTTGCTGCACCGGGGGCGGTGTACAAAGTCTTTCCTTGTTTTATAGCCAAACTTGAGTGAAATAGAGAAATAGGTCATTAATATTAATTATTTTTAAATTAATAAGAGGATTTTAGAACACTTGTTAGACTACCGTACTGGGACTTTAGGAAAGAAATTTATATCTGTTGCTCGCTAGATCATGTACAAGTAAGAGAGGACTTTAATACTGAAGGGTTTCAGCTTTATAAGGTTTTTAATCTACTGTAAGGAGACTTGGTTAATTATTACGTTTTAATAAATTTTATAAGAAAGGTTTTCTCATATTATTGCAAGTAAAGTGAGACCAACCAGAAAGAAATAAAAGAAAAAACAAATAAGGGAGCACACAGATTTTTGAATATGATTAAGTTAATTGGTCTATATCAACATTACTACCAATGATATAAATTTCATTATATATATATATATATATATATATATAAAGAAAATTATAAGAATTATTTTCTTGCAAACTCTCATATAGGGTTAGAACACCTCTTTCAAACCTTTTTTACTTTCTTATGGTCTTCTTAAGAAAGGTTACACATGCTTTATATTAAAAAAAAAATCCATAGTATACTACTAAGATTAGAACTTATATCCTACAAGGATTAAAAGCCAACTTTTATATTTTATATGTATTAGGAGTCATTTCTTTATTCAAGATGCAAATTCCATTATAAAGACAAAATTTTTTTTTTGAAGACTACAGAAATCATCCCCTCACAGATTCTCTTTCACAAAACCTAGGCCCGTTTACACCCAATGGTGAACACCTCTTTCAAACCTTTTCTGCTTTCTTATGGTCTCCTCTAGAAAGAGTTGCATATGCTTATACAGAGAAGAGCTCCGTAATGTTCTACCAAGATTAGAACTTGTATTCTATATATATATTAGAAGTCATATTCTTATTCAAATATATTGGAAGTAAGGCAAAGTCTTTGTACACCGTCCCTGATGCAGTATGGCCTACATCAGATACGATGATTCACTCGTGTACAGGCCTGAATTGGAGGGCCTCCCTATGAGTCCTGCATCGCTGATGCGTGGGCCAACGCGCAGGCAAATCATCATACCGGATGCATTGGGATGGTGTACAAAGACTTTTCATTGAAAGTAATGTTCTTATGGGCTTGTAAAATTCAATTCATACTCTAACAAATTTCTATTTTGACTTGAGATTCATCGAGCCAACCTTTTTGAATCTTTTTCACTATCTTTGCTACTATGCTCCAATAGGCATTAGCCTTACAAATTTCAACCAAGCCTTAACACTTCTTAAACTTGTCTTTTAAAATTAGCTTTGTCATCTTATTAACAAGGCTTTTAATTCTGATTATTTTCTAAATTCTAATTATATCTTCAATGATGATTTCACTAATGAAGTGATATCCAACATTACGGTGCTTCATCCTTCCATGATACATATGATTTTTGTCAAATGAACTGTACTCTAGTTATCACAATGCACAATAATAAACAGTAACTACAAATTAAAACTATCAAGAAGGCCATGCAATCATAATGGCTCTTTAACTTTCTTGATGACTGCCATCTATTCAACTTCAATTGCATATAAAGAATCTATAGCCTACAATGTCACATTTTAATACACCTAAAGAAAGTAAAGATATGACCAATCAAAGATCGTTTCTTTTTTCTGGTCACTAGTATAGTCGATATCAATGTACGTAGGTAATAAACTCCAGTAGCAGATCTCATATACATCAAGCCTACATTTGTAAAACCTTTTAAGTGCTTGAATATCCATTTTCATGGCATACCAATATGTTTTTCTAAGATTACTCGTATACCTAACAACATATAAGATATCTAATCCACTACACATCATCACATATATCAAACTATCAGTCATACTAGCATAGAGCACTTATGTTATATATAAATAGAGGTCAATAGTATTCTACTAGTATTAGAACTCGCGTTCTGTAAGGATTAAAAATCGATTCCTACATGTTTTAGAAGTCTTGCACTTATTTGGAACATATTGAGAGTAATATTTTTATTGGAATTGCAAACTTTCAGATAAACTCTAACGTCTCTTGATAAGAAGTTTCCTATTTTTTTTAGTTAGTCTATTTCACCTGAAGAATTTTCCTTTACACTCCACCCTATGATGCTAACTAGTTTAAAGGTAATTCATTTAACTTTTTTTAAAAAAAATTATAATGTTTTGACTACATGTAAGTGGTGTCATAATTAAAGAAAATTTTAAGGATATAAGAAAGTGATATAAAAAAATTAAAATATTAAATGAGATTTTTGAACAGATGAAATTAACGTGTGATTTTTTTAAAAAAAATTTATAAAAAAATATCGAACCTTAACTTCAGACGTGGTCTTAAAGCCAAGCGGAGTCCAAGCTGTGAATAGAATTTAAACTTTTAAGGGATATATTCATTTCCTCCGTGATGTGCCTTCACCAGTGGAAGCGATGGTTCCTGGGAACCAAGGAGGGTAATGTTCAGTTAGGGATGATAAATTTTTTTATTTTTTTATTATCTGATCGGTATCATTTCTAATAGATCAAAAATTTTTTTTGTTTAAACGGCTTAATGGGTAACAAAATTAACGACTAAATGGGTAAACGGTCCGAGAATGGTATTCTTCGCCCCATCCCTGTTTACCTATCCCCATCCCAATTAGCTTATATAATATATTTAAATTATATATATATATATATATATATATATTAAAAATTAAAAATTAAAAATAAATAAAATATATATACGTTTGAAATCAAATTAGAATTTGATAAATCATTTTCTATCTGGTTTGTTACTCTGTTAAAGCTAATGTGTTGATACATCAATATCAACGATTGGTTGTTGGCGATTAATCTATCTTATCCTAAAAAAATTATTTTTTTTAATTTTTAATAAATTATAAAATTAATAAAAAATTTTATTAAATTTATTTAAACGGGCAAACGGGTACCCAATGGATACCCATTGCCCGATCCAATATCTTCATCCTCACGTCGTTAACTATAACGGCTTAACAGAAAGGGGAATGATGGACAGAGATCGGTATAGACGATCATTCCCGGACCATTATCATCCCTCAGTTCAACGTTTTAGCTGCAAATTACGATATGGCCCTATTGCCAGTGCACCAAGCCTAGGTCTACACCCTTTTTTGGGGATCGCGAAGCATTTCAATCCTGAAATTCTAAACAGTAATGAGAAAAAGGACTCATTTCTTAAATGCTTACATCTTAATTTCCTTAATGGCCTAAGACTTAAAACAAAGTCGAAAATTAAATCGACTATTACCTATTAGAATAGGGGAATAGCCCAGAAAGGTAACATCCAAAATTGCAATACAAAATATTACAAAACTCTAGTAAACATCCCAAGATTAAAAGCAAAAACATAACTCCAACATTGTATGATCCATTAGTAGACTAATAAAAAGATAAGATCCAAATTAGCCACATTAACTCACTATCCGGATTCTAGATATAAATCTATCCTGAATCCAACCAAACTCAACAATTTGCCACCCCTAGCCTTGTTCATGTTTGCTGATAGCGATCCTAGTAATTGCATTAAGTTTTGTATGCGACAACTGCATTCTTTGGATTGAGAGTAGATTCTCACCGTCCCTCCCAGGTCAACATTGCAGCATCTTACTGAGACAAAAAGGAGTAAGGGAGAGAATTCGTGAACAAATTAATAATGCTACAACAAATAATATACATGTCCAATTCATGCAAATTATAGTATTTATAATCTCCTATATATGTGTGTAGATGAATGTATGTAATATTCTTTTCATCAACAAAGATACATAAACTATCAGAAGGAAAAAAAAAAAAAAAAAAAGAAAGAAAAGATAGTAGGAAAAGGTCTTTGAACACCGTTTCGATGCAGCATGATTTATATCGGACATGATGATTCGTTCATGCACAAATCCGTGCGTAAGCGATGTGCGCATTATCATGCTTGAGCGAATTATCATGTCCGATACAAGTCATGCTGCACCGAAGGCAATGTACAAAAACTTTTCCGAGATAATAGAGAGACCAAAAAGAGGTGGCCCATGGGAGATAGCATGATGGTCCCAGGGTAAGCAGACCCCAATAATGTCATGTTGTTTCTTTCAAAGAGACTGCTATCTGCTTATGGGGTATCTATTCCCACCCATATTAACTCATGCATATCCAAGGAAGCCATGCGAAACAAGTCCAAGCTTTGGTGGATGATCAACATCCTCACGTTGTCCCAAAGAACAAATTTAGCACATTTTCTAGTGAAAGGTAAACAATGAGAAGGATTGACATGCAAGAAGTATTTAGATTAGTGTTGCATTTTTTGTTCTAGAGGACAATTTTACTCTTTATGATGTTTTATTAGTTAAAACTATAAAATAAGAAGGCTTAACATGTTTGAGATATCTTGTTTTACCCAACATATGAAATTTAGTTAGATGCTACGCCCTCAACCATAAACGCAATTCCCATTTCGTATTACACTAGATTATTTGCAGTGATTGTTACCCTCAAGGGCCCTTTGGCGAGGGATTAGAGAACACATGGGAGGCCACCTTTGAAAGATTGAGAGAGGACGAGTATGGAAAAGCATCGAACCGTCATCCCATATAATTAAGACAAGATGGAAAAAGGCAACCTTGGAGCCGTGCAGTATTCAAGGACAAGCAAGGCCCATGTGGAGAAAAAAACAGGCCTCGCACGGCATGATGGCGGAGATGGCGGCAAAAGCTTCGGATTATTTTAACTTTTTTTGTTTTAATAGATTTCAACATCATCTTAGAATGACTGAGGAGTATTATTTATCAAAAACGTAACGAATTTTATGCATTGCGGACAAGATGCAAATTGATTTTCGGCTTTAACCATTTTTGGGCTAAATCTTTCCCCTCGCATTGTTGTCCCATAGGGATAGAGGGAAAAAGTGCAGCAACTGCGCATTGATCATGCAGATTGATCGTTCGCACGTGTCAATATACATGCGATGGCCCAATAGTCTTATCATACACTGCACACATGCCGGCATGCACAATGATCAATTCGAGCATAGCCGGTGCACACTTGGTTCACCAAAGGACAATGCAACAAATCTTTTTTCAAAATTAAGAGATATGGCTCAAACTAAAACATTGTTGGTACAACCAAGCCACATTGCTATGAAACATTCTAGTTAAAAGAGTTGTCCTTCGCTACTCAATGTTAATCATGTTTATATTAAAAATAGAAAATGATAAGTTATACTAGATAATAAATAAATAGTAAATAATGGATAATATGGTTCTAAAAAATCAATTAGAAATTAATTAGTAACCGATAAACTTAAGCTACAAGCTTTTTAAATGCTTTTTTTTTTAATCGATGTAGAGCAATTTTTGGATACTACAATCATAATCTATTAAGTAACATCTTTATTGCATACTAGAAGTTAGTCAAAAATCTATCCTATTGTAATATCTCAAAAATATTTTAATATCATCGTATCAAATGAAAAAAAAAAGTTTGAAAAGTTTATAAGTTAATTTTTTTATTATCAATTAATTTTCATTTTATGCCATATGCTTTTGGCCTGCTAATATAATAATTAAACCAGCACTTAAGCTTTGGATGTTTCATTATTTGATAATCAATTACTAAAATTATTTGCTTAATCAAAGTCATTTAGAGAGAAAGGATATGCATACAAATGAATTGAAAGTGAAGCTCTGCTCTCAAATAACTTTTCATGAAGTTTCACAATTAAATTTGAGCAATGATGAACGATTGTTAACTAAAAAAAATTGTATAATCGGTAGAGCCTTGGAGAGCTCTCACCTAAACTTTGATCAAGATATTTCAAGCTTATTTTTGAGAAAGAAAGTAATATTAATTGTTACAGTTAACATGATTTCGTTCATGTTTCTTTTCATGTAAATTAGTTATTTTAGTTATTCAGTAACACGATACTCTTTTCCATCTTTCCGAGTAAAAATTCTTTTTCAAATATAATTGAAAAAACTTATTTTAAACCTTACCTCCTCTTTTTGATGCCTCTTACTATAGGTCCATTATTTCTCTGCAGCCACTTTAAAGGTGGTCGAACCAATGAACCCACTTCAAACCCATCCAAAAAGATAGAATTAGGTTTTTTTTTTTAAAATCCAAATCCAAAATGACCTAAAAATATTTGGATCGAATTAGGTCATGAGTAACCTAAATGACCTAAAAATAGTATTTGGTAAGATATATTTTCAATTTTATCTATTTTAAATTTTAAAATTTTATTTAGATAATATTTATAATTTCATAAATTATCAATTAAATCACTTATATGGATAATGATTTAATATTTTATATTTTTTTAATATATATAATCAATGTTAATATGATTCAATAAATAATATGATTAGAAGAATACTTTTGCAAGTTAAGTGTTATTAAATGAGCGATATTAATAGCTTTAAATATCTTTGAGAAGGGCATAAAAGAGAGGAAGTGAACATAACTTTACTCTTTTTTTATATATATACATAGGATTAAGCATATTTTCAACGTTTACTTATTTTATTTTATATCTTATTAATAATTTAATATTAATATTTATTTAATTTTAAATATATACTTTTACAACGGTTGCTTAATTATATTAATTTTATATTTTATAAGTTTATAACTATTCGACTTAGTAGAGTAAAGTGAAGGAAATGGATTCATGTAACTAACTTCATGTAATTGGGAAAAGACTTAGTAAAGTTGAATATAAGTTTATAACTATTATTTCTATTAGTATGCTACAATTTTATGCCTATCTACTCTAGCATTTAGAGTAACAAATAGGTGAAAAAAGAAGAAGGAAGGATTGAATTAATCATTGCTTCAATGACCTAAAATTCTTAAATGAAAAGAAAAGCTAAGCTAACCTGAAATGGCCCATGGGTTAACCCAAACTTGACCATTTAGGGTTAGGATTTAGCTTCAATGGCCCAGACCCAGAAGTAATTCAAACTTAAAAATAATTTGAATTTGAATTGACCCAATTTGAAATAATTTGACCCAACTTGATTGCTACCTGCCAATTGTTCAATCCTATTCTTTCCATTTATCCCCACAACCACTCTACAACTCACAAAGGTGAGGTCGAAACTGATCCCAAACTTATTTTTAAAGTTTGTTGCAACCAAATATTAAGCATGAATATTTCTCAATACCAAATAAAATGCAGCCCAGCCTGATGAACCTTAGGGTAGCTCAGGTCCAAATTCATAATGACCCAACGGTTTTGAAAGAACATTCAAAAATATAAGGCCGCATTTAATATTCAAGAATGTCTTCTATTTTTATCTTTTAATTTATAATCTTTAGAAAATATCTTTGATAAATGAGAAAAAAATTAGTTTTTATTTTTATTCTCATTGTAAATAGCATCTTTTAAAATGATATGTGAAGAAAATTAAAGATGATACCATTCACTTTCATGCTTTTAAGTTCTCTATTCTTTGGTTTCATTCTCTACTTTATTTTAATAAAAAATAGTAAAAACATATCTAGCTATTTTAGAGAGATAATCTCTAAAAAACTATTTTCATTTTTAATCATTAAACAAGTTTTCATTAGTATTTCTGTTGTCTATATAAAAAAAGAAAAATAAAACTAAATTTGGAAAACCAAATACACTTAGAATTCTTCCCTTTCCTTGATAATGCCATATGAATGCCTCATAACCATGTATATGTCTATTGAAACGAACTGCTCACGAAACATATGAAGAAACAGGATTTTTTTTTTCTTTTTTTTTTAACTGCATGTGTTTTAGTTATTGTTTAAAGAATCATAGTAAATGTGAAAACTTTTGAGATGGAAACCGGACACTTGCCCAAAACACTCGCTAAAAAGGAACTTGCAAAACCAGCCTCTTTAGTTATGGGAAATTGAGTGTTGTTTATAGGAAATAAAAAAATATGTTTTATTTAAATTTAATATTTTAAATAAAAATAGAAAATTATGTTTTTTAGTTTCTAAAATATAAAAAAGTTTGAAAAATAATTTTTTTAATTATTTTCTTTTCCTTTTAAATTAATTAGAATTTTTTATATTTTTATTATTATATTTCCATCATATACTATCATCTCCCTAATTAATCATTCTTTTATCACCACCATGCCAACCATCACCCCCACCACTTGGCGAAACCAAAATTTTTTTTCGAAGAAGGAAGGGTGGGAGGGAGGGGGAAGGAAGGGCACAAAGCTAAGAATGGGTCCTACCATTTTCTTTTACTTAAAATTATGTCTTTATTAATATGTTACTAAAATATTGTATAAATGAAAGACAATCCATCATAAAATATCACAATAAATCAAATAATAAATTTATATAGTATATAAATTTTAATTGGGCATAAAAGCTATTTTCTTGTAACTAGTGTAAACCTGATTTCATCAAATCATTACTTAAACATTTTTTTGGGGTCAGCCTTAAGGAAACACAAAAAAAAAAAAGACATTTTAATACTACACACTACTACTAAGAAGACTTCTACAATGAGAAAGGAAGGCCCAATGTTACAAGTGCCTCTAGCTCTATCCTCTATCATTACTGCTACCATACCTCTTATTACCTACCATCAATGTCACGACCCCTATTACTATGTCTCGACTATCATCCTCCTCCTCTATTACTACTATCACTACCTCTATTACTATGTCTCAGCTATCATCCTCCTCCTCTATTACCATTATCACTATCAATATACATTCACTATACCTACCACCTTCCATCACTATCATTACCATTATACTTTCATCATCCACCATTGCTACAACCACTTCTATCACCACCATTGCTACAACCACTTCTATCACCACCATGACCACTATGCATAGGCCTACTACCATTTTAACCATCATTACCCTTCACCATCCCGACCATTGCCACCACCACACCACTCATCACTACCACCATGACCACCATTACACCATGCTTCTAATACTACTATCACTATACCTCAACAATTGCCATTCTTTCTATTATTACCATCATCATACCTCCACCACCTATCACTGCCACTTCTACTACTCACTACCATCATTATATCCACCAAAACCATTATTCCTTCCATCACCAATTATTCTCTCTCCATCATCCACCACAATCATTGCCATTACCACCACCATATCTACGCCATCCGCTATCATTACCATTACCACCACCCAACCCACCTTCAACAACTTTTTTATAAAAATCAAAATAAAAAAATACTTTCTTATTTTCAATAAATGAATGTTTTTTTTTTTTTTCATAAAAAAGGAAAATCAAAATGGAGATGAATCTTTTGCAACCAGACAGGCCCAACATGGATAAACTTTCTTCTCTTAACCTGGAGTAGGCAATCTATAAAATTTTCATTCGATAATGTCATATCACCTAAGAGACAAACCGATCCTTCTGAAATTTTTGGAGACTTTTCTTTGCTGATAAAAAGCCTAAAACAGGATTGCCGGTTTGCCACGGTCATGAATCTCCCTGCATCCAGTCTGCTGATTGAAGCTAAGCGTTTTCCTTCTGTGGTTGGTCAGGCACACCAAGTCCATTAAGAGCTCGAGACATGAGCTCTCATATTTACAGCGCCCAGACTAAATCATTAAATTCCTAAGATACATACAAAATGGTGGTTGAGAACAGGCTGTTGTTCTCAAAAAGAAGAAGAAAAAAACAAAGGAATGCAGCTTATCAACCACAATCCATGGGCGCAGAACCTGAAACTGCACACCCATAGTCTAGGATCCCTAGCAGAACTAAAGAATCCTGATACCTAATATACCATCACCAAGCTGAAATCATAGGGCTCAATGAGGATTCCAACAATTTCTTAGGTTACTTTTGAAAGCTTATACTCACTAGATCAAAATCAACCATCTCCTCCATACTATTTTACCCAAAATCTTAAATAAAGCTACAAAAATCATCCTTAGATAAAGAACGATTGTCCTCGACTCTAAGGTGCCACATGTTTACTTTAACGATGGAAGAAATTCTACTACAACATTGGAGTGCCCTTAGAATTCAAACCCCTAGGTGAACAATGGGGAACAAAGGTCACTCAATCCAAGCACATTGAGTTCAACTCAAATTAATTTCAGGCTTCACCTCATCATAAATAGAGAGGGAAAAAAAAAAGAATTGACATCTATTAGACCCATGAAAAGTTGTATGACCTTTTCTTCATTTACCAAAACCTCATTTGTCAAACAAAAATTACCTCTGCAGTGACGTTCCAAAGGAGTCCAATGGGGCTCAATCCCTCAACTGCGTCCTTGTTTATGTAGCTTTTCGGAGTTCATGTATTTTTGCTCCCCTGCCATGAGTTGCCTTGATAGAGAGAGCAGATCTTCATATTAGATCCTTTCATAAAATAGAATGTAAGCCTCACTCTTGAGGACTTCTGACAAAGAA
The DNA here is from genome assembly GCA_900491605.1 of Calamus simplicifolius. Lineage (NCBI taxonomy): Eukaryota > Viridiplantae > Streptophyta > Magnoliopsida > Arecales > Arecaceae > Calamus > Calamus simplicifolius. The sequence goes on along the minus strand of UESW01004196.1, from coordinate 209,316 downwards.
GTCTCACGAACATGGTGATCGCTGGCATAAAACCAGGAAGGTGAACCAGCAGCTTTCAGGGTCTTGCCTGCATCCCCCTCGCCCCTTATATATGCAACATAATGGCCTCCTCCCATGTTCCCTGAGTGTTCCACTGCCCCAACTAGGCGGTAGCTACACTTCTCTTTCTCTTCACTCCTGCAAATTAGAAAGAAAGTTTGTACTTTAATTTTCTTGCATGGTTTAAAAGCATAGAAATTCAAATTAATGTACAAGAGCAGAGATCTTCAGTTATGCACCATTTGACTCACATTAGGCATGTCTAAATGCATCTACTGCTTCAGTTTTATCATACAAACTGTTAAAGAATAGATGGATAATGGGATGCAGCAGTTTCTACAACTTTTGCTACCTTCTTGAGTAAAACCACATCCATTATGACCCTTTCTCCCTAGGAGAATTCTTGAGAGAGAGCAAGGGGGGTGTGTGTGGTTGGATTTTATAAATTGGGACTGTTATTTATCAATTCCAATGAGGGTCAAGGTATAATGTAGGAATTTGAGTTAATAGACCAAAGATCGATAAAACTTACCGCACAATGGAAGCTATCTTAATCGGAACACTATGATAACAGTAGAAAAATAAGCTAGACAAAACCACAGTGCAGGGGAAAAAAGAAACTCAATGGTAGTATCATTAGTATCAGAAATGTTCAAGAGAAATGAGATAGATAATCGGATTTGGGTAGGTAAATATATTTGAAATATGCTAGTGAGTAAAATAAGCTAGCGCCTTCAGCTAGATACTCAGCACATGTTGAATTTAGTGTTACCTCTCATCCATGCTAACGGTGATGCAAGCAGTAGACGGAAGAGTGGATGTATAAGCTATGGCTGGAAGCATAACGTCTACGTTTATCCAAGTGACAGAGCATCCCTTTGAGAGTAAGTAATTAAGGGTATACGGCTTCAAGGAATATTTACTAAGCTGCCTAATCATATCTAAGAATGTGCTTAATATGAGCTAGTCATAGCCTCATTACTATGATTAATTACTATCAAATTATCATTATTATTTTTATTTTTCTTTAATTAATCAGGGAGTACTAAAAGTTATAGACTCTAGCCAATTCTGAAGTACTTGGGTGAGGAACATCAAGCATTTTGCATTCCACAGTCCAAGAAAAAGGGATGTAATATTTTCAGTCAAGAAATATATCAACTTATATCCAGATCAACACCTATATTTTCATCCAACTCTGCAAAACCTTGTTAGCAATAAGAAAGCAGTTGTTAATTTTAGAAAATGAACTGCACCAACTACAAGCTTTATGTGACCGACAATTTAATGCAAGTTGCATATAGGATTTGGTCTGTGCAGGAGCAGGTGTCCCTAAAACATGGAGAGAATAAAGAAACATTTGTTGAGTACAGGGAGGAAGACAGAAAAAGGGGTTAAAATGAAAGGTCAGTATCATGTGGAATCCAAACACCAGATCTCAAGGGTGCTGCAAAGTTGGCTTAGTCATCTGACACAGACGAGCTCTACATACTGTTTCAAGTACACTGATCTAAGTTCCTACAAAATTTCAGAGATATCTTTTTCTATCTAATCAATGATAAAACGTTTCCCAAGAGAAATAGCTTGTTTATCAAAATATCTGATAAAGTCATCTGACATCTGATCTTCATCTGCTGGAGGAACTTAGGAGTGATCCTAGAATTCTGACAGATGTAATCTTAGCCGTCCATCCCATACCATACTTAATAAAAATAGTATAGGGATAACTATTGGATAAGAATATGAAAATCAGGAACTTTCCAGGATGATATGGAAGATATGCAATATGGGCTGTCTTCTTTAATAGTGATGGTATTATACATATTAGATCTAATCAATATGCATTAGCACATTGAAGCATGCTTCAGAGATGTTATGTATCTCCTCTGCAGCATAATCGCTAGCACTTTCAGAACCAAAAATTCCAAAGTTCCATGGCTTCTTGCCAACAAAAGCATCTAGCAACAAACAAAAAAATCTTTTTTGGTGGCTTCTTCATCACTAATTATCCAATAGATGCAAGTTGAACGTTCCACTTTCTTAAAGTTAGACATCACTATATGTGCAGCCCAAGAGAGCAATATTCTGCTAACGTGATTCCTGAAAAGTGTCCATATATGAGAAGTTTGGATTTCTTGAAAAGCTTTAACCAAATTGACCTCAAAGTTCAATTAAATAAAACCAAATAAGGCTTTTACATATCCCCTCATTACAGGATGGCACGGATCTGGAATGCAACCAAAGTACCAAAATCCATTTTGTTAATCACTAATTTCTTTTCTGTGAAGGGCCTTTTTCATGGTGAATAACCAAATTATAGCCACGCATACCACCTTCCCGATAGGACACCCTACCTAGCCCACATTTCCACTTGAAACTTGTGAAGCTTTAAGCAAAACAGCAGGGGAAACTAATAGATGCCCTTTAAGATTATAAAGAGTTTCCAGGCCATCTTTAATTCCCCCAATAATAGGAATTGATGGCTGTCTTTTCCTAGCACATGATGCACAAATAATTAAACTAAAACTTCTTCAGGGTTCTCTTGTATCATCCTCACTAAGCATAACCGTTGTTCCATCCAGCAAATAATTAAACTAGCACAACTCTTTCAGGGTTCTCTTGTAGTCATCCTCACTACTAAGTATCATAACCGTTGTTCCATCCAGCAAATCGTTCTGATAGAGCACAACTCTCACATGCACATGCAAGATAGGATAGATGATCTATATCATACCAAAAGACAATAAAAATAGTCTTTTTCACTTAAAAAGTTATCGCCTCTCCTCAATCCATGTACCATTATAATGATGACTTCTACCCATAAGATAGAAAAGCTTCTTTCTTCTAACCCAAAACAAAAATTTCCTTATTCGGATGTGCAGTTTCTCTGCCGCAAATATCAATGCATATCACATCCGTTGGGTTCCCAAACTGGCCATCCTCGAGGTGAACGTTAGATGGAAAGTCCAAAATTACTGAATGAGAACTCCTAAAAGATTTTCACAATATTCTTTTGCTACTAAATAGATTACACTTCAATTTGAAAACCTTAACAGCACTCTTTCGCTATTAGCACTGACTCTTTCAACTTTGCTGTTATCGATGTTGATAAAAACCTTAATTTTCACTAGCAGTCGAAAGACATCTATTCCAATCCAAATCTAACAGAAGACCTCCTCATTTTCCTCAAGAAAATAATATAGAAGAGGGTGTTCCACATCTTTAAGATTCAAAAGATAGTAATATAGGCTTATAGTTCACATTTACATCATGGTAATAGGAATACGTTTTGCGTGCGTTTATCCTTGAATATCATTTAACACTCATCCCCCTATAAGCATAAATAGGGAAGTACTTTCCATTCAATGAAATATATTCTTGATAAGCTTGCATGGACAATACTGCTCTCCAACCTTCATGTTCAATGTGCAGTTCAACAGTATTATCATAGTACTGTTAACCATCATGTTTATTCTCAAAACAATTTACCACCATGAAAATTAAGTGATAAATGTACAAAGCAGCCCATAACAATAATCTCATGTCTCTATTTTTGAAAATATTAAGAGCTTCAAACAGGTGATACTAGCTAAACCCATAAACTACTTTTAGGGCCTGTTTGGTTTCTTGTAATTAAGAATATTGTGTAGGGATCTATATCTTACCACAACTCTGGTATTTGCAACTACAAGTCAGCTGCTTGGTTGCTTGTGGATATACCTGCAGTTAGTAAAAGAACAGCTTTTGGCTATAGCTCTAAGAGAAGTAACCATTGATTTGATAACTCAAAATGTATCATAATATATTATGTACACTAACATACTATTACTTTACACTCATAATAATTTTATTACAAATACTAACGTTGCATTACTACAATAGCTCATTAGACTAACGTAACCATAACATATGAAAGTGTCAAACTAAACAATACTATTTTTATAATATAAACCATATAATTACAATTACGTTATAAACAATACTATTATGTTATATACTCATTATCATTTTAGTATACTAAATATATTGTACAACATTGTCATAATATTGCGTACATAATGATCTATCATAAATATTAACATCATATAATTATGTTATCATATATAATATGACATGTCAATGTTTATATTATAAGGAATAGACCATTCAAATATCAACAAATATTGTGCCAATACTTAAGAATATTAGAGCATTACTGAAAATATATATAATATAATAAATTATCTCTTGCTGCTTTGAACCAACAATTTCACCCACCCTATCATGATCATTCTGGTCATAATTCAAAATGTTGCAGATTGAGCCCAAATGTCTAATTGTAGCTATATGTGGTATATCAAACTGCAAAAAACCAAATAATGGGTTTCACCCTGCAGTAAATGAAAATGCAACAGCTTCAATGATGTACCCTTGAGGTAGCTGTGCTTCTCATAATGGCATTTACACATAATGGCATGTATAAAGCGCAAAAATACCTAATTGAAGGGGAACTAGTGATCCAATACCAGCAGTCAAACAAGGTATTTAAGCATCTTTTAATAACCAGCAACAGATGTAGAATGAAGCCATGCTAGAGTAGCATATAACTAGCATTTCATCAATAAAGAACATACAAAGGCCCTTAAATCATGCCAGAGGCTTAGAGACCAAGAGTTGTTTCAACATGCTCAGGTGCAAGCTCTGCAAATATACGATGATCTAAGGACAGAATAAGGATACCAGGCTGAAAGGTGAATGTTTTACCATTAGATCATAGTGTAGCCTGGGGTCTGTAATCATGCCTTAAGTAGTAGAATGACAATTTTGTGATATCTGAACCATGCCATATAAAAAAAAGTGTTCTAATAGGCAGCTTCAATCTAGTTTATAGCTCTGGCCTGTTGTAAAAACTCAACTCAACTTAACTCAACTCATCTAAGCCTTTCCCAACTACATAGGGTTAGCTACATGAATCTGCTTCCTCCACTCTGTTCTATTCAGGACTAAGTTGACATTCAAATTACAAATAGTTATATCTTTTTTAATTATTTTTCCATGTTAGTTTAAGTCTACCTCTACCTCTATCGTTACCATGGATTGTTAAAAAATCATTCTTTCTAACCGAAGCATTTAAAGGGCTTCGTTGTATATGTCCAAACCACCATAATCGATTCTCTCATTTTATCTTCAATTGGGGCTACTTCTATCATTTCTCTTATATATTTATTTCTAATTCTACCTTTTAAAGTTTTATCACACATCCATTTTAACATGCGCATTTCTGTTACACTTAATTTATTTACATGTTATTTCAGTATTGCCCAACACTCTGTTCCATGTTGTAAAAACTGCATCTACTAAGTAAAAGCTCACCCATATGCCACATACCTTATATTCTATCTAGACATTGAACCAAGTAAACTGCAGTTAATAAAAACAACTTCCCTTCCTTTCTGGGTTATGATTGGAACAGAAAACATAATTTTCATCAATCTTAGATAACTTGGATAAACCAATTTAAACTTTGTACCTAACAAGTCATGTTTAGCCTGCTATATGACATCATGCAATTCCATCACTAAAAGAGATCAAAGAATTTTTCACAACAGCTGATCAGCATAAGGAGCATTCTCTTTGAGCTTCCCTTGAATCCTCAGTAACCATGGAAATATTTCATAGTAGCATCTCAAATATCTTATTCTGGACTAAGGTTCAGAAGAATAATCAAATGCAACATAGGTGAAAAATCTACATGTACTTTCTAAACAGAGAACTTTGCTTCAAACCTCTTCTTCAAAACCTACTCCTGTCATACGTCCACCTCCAAGCATCCAGAGTTACATATTAAGTAAATTTGATGTTTTTGATAAATTTTCAGTTCTCTGACAACATATTGTACAAAGACAACCAACAACCTTGTCTCAGTAAAAAACAGAATTCTTTCTTAGCTTGAGTTACTCCCATAAATCCAGTACAAGATTGGAACCACCAAATTCACTACATTTTTATATTTATGAAGATTAAACTTTCTTGATAAGTGCAAAATCCAATAAACATGGCTTCCTTCTACAAGTTTCATTTCAAGGATTGCAATGAACAAGTCATTTCCAGTTAGATCCTAAGTTATGTAAAACCAAATTATCATGTACTCAGTAAACCTCAAACTTAAACAAATCTTTACACATTGCACTCAATGGTTGATCATATAATAGATTCCCTATCCATTTCTAACCCACATAACCAACATACTCACCTCCTAATGGTTAACTTTCTTTCCAATTTTATCCATTGCGATTTTTGTATTTATAACACCTTGAAGCCAAAAAAAAGCAGCATCATTTCATTAGACTCAATGAAGATATACAGGGCAGTTCTCATTAGTAACACATGCCCACACTATCCTTTTACCCTTCTAGCATTGCATACTGTTGGAAAATTTAGGATTTCTGTCTGTTTGATAAAGGATGTCTCTTGCAGAAGCACCAAAATCTAATAACATGTTCTCACACCAGCAATTTTAGTTCCACTTGCATCTCAAGAAGCCTCATGAACCACACTCATGTTTATCCTTTTCTAATGTTTATCCTTTTCTATTCTGTCCTGGAGAAAAAAAAAACTCTCTCTCTTCTCCTCTGTGCAAATCTGTCACCCATTAGTTACCCTCATACTAATGACACAGAAGACCCATTGAATATGACATAAACTTCCATAGCTCACCGTAATTCCTTCCCACAATGGACTTATGGGAACCTAGAATTCTGGGAGTGTTCTGTCTTTAGCAGCTTTGCAATTCAAGGCTGTTATCATGCAGTTGTCCCTTCCACTACAAGCAGAGAGTCAAAATACTAAAGCACAATAGCAACTGCATAGCCAGAATTGAGAATGGATATAATCATTGCAAGAAAAGGAAAAGGTTAAATGGGATCAGAGCTTTTAAATATGAAAGTATGGTTGATGGTATCATGTATTTGACAGCAAAAGTGTTATGAAGCATGATTAGCTTATTACCAAATTATGATGATTGCAATAGGTTGAAAGTGTCATTTTGAGTCATTGACCGACTAAATGTTGTCAGGATGAAAAGACATGGTGTCTAACCAAAGTTCCCTTAAAGGAAAAGAAGGCAAGTTGGTGTGGGTGATAGAGGGTTCAAACAACCCTAAAGGTTGAGGAAAACAAATGAGGCTGAATGTTAGTTGCTGAATATGGTAAGTGCATCAGTGCCAAAGCAGGCTGGGGCTAAGGCTGGCATATTATGAAGTGGTGGTCATGAAAGAGGCCCCCTTATATAAAGCTTGACCTTGCAATCTTGAGCTGGATAGGTCTCCTCTTGCAAGACAGGGCAAGAAAATTTCATTAAAAGGAAAAAAAATTGCACAAACTCTCAAGGGTGAACCAAATTATTTAAAATCATTCTTTTTCTTTATTGGTAAACAGAAGTTACAAATTATGTAACACTGATTGTAATGCTTAACTCGCAACCAGAATAACAGAAAACAATTATACCAGAACACTGTCCCTGTTTTTCAGTGTCTTGTCCTGATCCCATATGGCTACATGAGTCATAGCAATTATTTCCCAAGTAGGAAGGTTCCAAGGTTTGTAAGGCTTCTCACATGCTGATTCAGCTGGTCATCATACATCAGTGGCACATGCTCATAGGAGTGGATTCATGTGAGGGTCTTAATTATAAACCTCTCAACTCCATTTCCCTGAGCACAATATTATTATGTTTAATTAATGTCAATAAGTATCTTCTGCAGGCATTAGCAATTTTTTAGTGTTCAAGACATTATTATTGTATGTTGTAAGTTTCTCCCTGGGGCATAATATTGTCAAATTATTTTGGTTTAATAACAAAGTAGAATTGCAGATTAATAGCACATTTTCTAAAAGTAGACTTTTACCGAGTATCATAACATTGGGTTGCTAAAAATGAATAAGAGAATATCACTGGAAGAACAGTTGATATGGTCAAAGCTCCTACGCGTAAGGGTTATTTGTTGTCCTATACCTTAACATACAATATATCTGCCATTCTCCAAATTGCCAAACATGTAAATATGCAGTTAATCCATGTTCAAAAGAACTTTGAAACAATCCAGAGCACTTGCATATAAGATGCTCATTCAAATAACTTTCCTGCCAATATGCAACTGCCATTATTATGAAAAGATTAACTGCCACGGTAATTATAACAACCTTATTGTTATTCAGGACTTAAATATAGGTCACTGATAACAAGAACATGAAAAGTGTGATAAAATGATAAGCAGAAATTGCGAGCTACCATATCAAACAGCTGCATATTTGAATCCTACTATAATCTAGAACCAGAGAGTAGAAAAAAAGGAATAAAAAGCTTCTCTTTCTACAACTTAAAGGGGAAATAAAAGCAAAATTTATAAGAAAAAGGTCATAATATCAACGAACATGTTAATATCACTAATGAGTGCAGGGCCTCCAATGTGAATGGACAAAAATATAATGAATAGAAAACAGAATGTGCTAAACGAAAAACCAGAATGGTTTAAAGGAATACCTAGGGTCCATATATGGTCTTAAACTTAGTGTCTCTTGGAAGCTAACATGACCTTTCAATTTAGTCAAGCGGCCACGAGTGTCTTGGCTAAATCTCTTTAAATGAATGGTTAGAATAGGTGGCGCTTTATAAATAAGAAACCTTTTTGTTGCATCTCTCTTCACCTTTATCCTTCTAGGCTCCTCTTCCTTATTCCTGCTATCTTCCACTAAAAGTACTTCACCTGAGAGCTGTAAGCTTTTCTTCCTCCCTGGATTAACTTCACCAAATCACCATTCTCACAAGAACTTGACAACATTGTTTCTGTATTATTTAATGATCCACTATAGGCAGGCACTAGAGATTCTCTGCATTCAATGCCTTGGTGATCATTTGCACTGCAAGACTCACTGTCTTTGCTACTTGAACAATCCTGAGCAATAGAATTTCCAGGACCTGAGTCCAAAAGTTTTTCATCTTTCAGTAAAACATTAGGGCTTTGAGATTGACCATCTAACATGTGGTTTGAAAACAATGAATTGTCCTCATTCTTAACTCCATTTGTATAACTTGTATTGTCCGAGCCTTCAATAGGATTAGGCGATTTCTGGGAAACATCCACTTTTGCATTTAGATTATCAAGTCTTTCCACATGTGGATCTATGTTTATTGAGGTAGATGCCATTTTTTCATTGCTTAGAACTTGGGTCTCAGTAGAATTCGGACAACCCACTTGTGAATCAGGTAAAACCTTTGTACTTCCAACTTCACCATCATTAAGCTGAGACTTTGTAGTATCCGATTGATTAAGCCTTGCTGCATACTGCTGTTTGACTTTTCTATTTCCCATGCTATGGTGTGACAAAAACTCAGAACAACGCTCACAGTACCATGCATGTTCATCTAACAGAAGCTCTGGCTTTGTAAATAAAGCCAAGCAACTATCAACTGATACTACAGCATTGGCATTGTCCACCTCCTGATTAGACTCACTACTGTTACTCATCCATAATGTTGCATCCATTTCCTCACCCACGCTTGTATCTGCCTTCAACTCGGAAATAACCTCTGGCTCATTAAATAAGTCACCAAAACCATCAAAGTCTGTTTCTGCTTGTTCAGTGAAGGCAACCGATGTAGTTTGCACACTTGAATCCTTTACCAAAGCATCAGGAGGTGCCAGAATTTCTGGATTTTGAGAACATGATGATGTTTCATTTATCTCCTCAATAGTGGGAATTAACTCTTTATAAGGAAGTAAAATTACACCAGAATCTTGTATGTTTGAAGATGCAATATAATTTTTACTAGAGTTCTCTTCACAAGAATCTGAAGACATTATCTGTTTCTTAGGACAACTGTGCATCTGCGACTCCACAGTGCACTCTACATTATTCTCAGTCTGGCAGATCTGCTGGCTATCAGAACACTGAGTAACAGAATCTCCATGCATTTGAGAATTTGAATCTGCAACATCTAGTGCCACACTGGGTTCAAGATAGTCCAACCAACAGAAGCTATCCTCCATTTTAGAAGCATTATTTTGTTCTGGTTTCAATGAAGGACCACAAGACTCACAGCATTCTGAGGGCTCCTCTACTTTTGAAGCAACATTATGCTCTAGTTGTGATGCAGAAACGCAGGGCTCAGTGCATTCTGAAGAACTAAAACTTTCTACTTCATTATGTTCCATTTCAAGAGATCCTTTAGCACCTCCTTTCTCCGGAAACCTCTGGTTTCTGTTCCTTTCTTTCAATGGTGGCCTACTCTTCTTAGGTGGAGGAGGTGGAATCTTTTTCAGCGGCAGCTTCTTTGATGGCACTGCTGGCTTCTTTGATGGCACTGGCAATGAGAGATCTAAAAATGGTTCATGTACTACTGAAGTATGCCCACACTCGACACAAGATACAGTACTTGAGAGCTGCCCACCAAAAATAGCATCTACCATGGTTGTTCCTGAGTTCAAAGGAACCCCGCCTTGCTCGTCAGAAGAATCTAGAGGTTTTTCTGCACTTTTTTCTTCCATATGCAACCCATCAAGCAAGGAACGAAGCAATTCATGGCTGTCCTGTTGATCATAACCTCGAAACTGCGGAGCCTTGGAACATATGCAGCTGAAAAGACTTTTGGGACTTAGTGTACTTCTTGAATCCACTACAGCTCTTGTTTCCACAAAGAGCTTCTTCATTGCCATGGTTAGAGGACCAATAGGTCTCTCTAAGCTCAACATGTAATCCCGCAGCTTATTAATTGCAAAAAGATTCTGCAAGACCGAATTAAAAAAGCAAGTATTTCCATGGTTCATCAGTCCTCTAACCACATGTCCCTTCATTAAAGACTCAACTCCACTCTCTACTCCTTTGCTATTATCATCTTTTGCCGATTTATTCTCAGCATCTGCCACCACCTCTGGCATCTTGATTGGGAACCCTGAATTGCAGGAGAAACACCAGGTTATAGTCGGGTCATCTAATCTCACAACCCAAGAATGGCGCTCCTGCTTCGCGTGCCGCCGGGCGTGGCCATACGGCACTGAATCACTTACCGCTCCACCGCAGAAATATCGGTTGCAATCCAAACAGGCCCAAACGATATGCGACTCCGATTTCGACTCGGAATTCTTTGCTCTTCCTTCTTCTTCGGCTGCTTTCCCTTCTCCTTGACCCCTCTTTTGTTCGCCGGCTCATCCCTACAGTGCTCACAAGCCGCGGCGTTCTTTGAAGATAAAATTCTCAGCAGCACTCGATTCAGCTCGGCGCTATCCTTGCTATAGTGATTACAGTGTTCCCTATCCTTCACTTCCTCTCCTTCAACGCCACCCTTCCGATCACTCGGCTCGGAACAGGCTGTGTGGATCCAGACGATGCTCTGGGATGGACTTTGCGAGGGTTTCTGGCCTTAGTTTTCATCTTTTTCCCCATCGATTCTCAACACCCCACCAATGAAATTAAAAAAAAAAATAAAAGAATGATCGAACCAAAATCCCAATCTTTGGGAAAATTAACAAAACGTAATCGCAACTTGGGCTTGATTTCTCCGCAAAACCAAGCGGATAGTTGGAAAATCACAACCTTCCAAGAACTCCAAATTGTGATTTGTACTAAAACCTTTCGAGATTGAGTTATCCATGGATCAAAAATAGGTGAAGAGGCAACAAAAATTGGGAAAGGACCCCAAAAGTTATAGGATTTACCTGGGAAGAAATCTACATGAACGGGTGACAGGAGACGTTTGAATGTAATCGGGAAATCTTTTCGGCGAGGGATTTGGAGAGCGATAGAGGAAGGAGACGAGAGAAGGGGGTGTTGGGGTGGGAAGAGGCGAGGAAGGAGAGGTCGAACGAACGCTACCGTTGGCGCACCCACAGGTTGTGGGATTGGGACGAGGGTTTTTCATTGCTTTACGTTTTACACCGCGTTCGAAGCAAATGAAACCCAGAATTTTTAAGTAATTAATTTAGGCAGTGTTTGATATAGGATATCCCTTCTTATTTTTAAATACTATAATCAAAAGAAATAGATCTAAAAAATTTAACCAAAAAAAATAATCCATGGTTAACCATGATTAACCATAGGTTATCCCCTGAACTTATTCCCTAGGAAACCTAGGAACAACTAAAGTTATCCCTTGATGGCAGACTTATAATTTTAAAAAAATACTTATTCCCTCAGCTATCCCCTCGATAAATGCTATCCCATACATTTATCTAGGAATAGCTTTTGGGCTATCAAACACTACCTTAGAAATGAAAGAAATTTTAAAAATTCATTTAAAATTTTAAGCAAATGAAACAAATGCTTGAATCATAACATTGTTTCTTCTTATTATAAATTTTATTAATTTGAATAAAATTTAGAATCAAAAAAAAAAATTAATAAATTGTCTCTATCAATAATTAATTTTTTAAATAAAATCTTTTTCTAATATTACTATTCTTATAATAAATTATTATTATTTTAATACTTATTATAATAATAATTTATTCCATATTAATTATAACGTATATGTATATAATATTGTGATTATATTATTAGATATTAACTAATAATTATTTCATATTATAAGAGCATTCATTATAATTATATAATATCAATATATTAATATATTATTAATACAATTATGATATTGATTTATATTGATAGTATTGTTACATTTATAATAATATAATTATTTACATTAATATGTAATATATTATGATTATTTTAATAATATAATTAAATATGATCGTAATATTATTAATTAATAATTTATTAGTATGTTTAATAATAACAACAATATAGTTTTAATTATTATAATTATTAAATTATATTAAATTTTAATTAAATATAACTACAATTATTATAATTAAATTTGATTTGAGGATATAATTAATATAACATGCAAGAAATCATCAATTCTAAGTAAACGTTAAATAGGGGCAATTTAGAAAAATAAAATATTGATTCAGTTTCATTTATTTTAAATATGGGAATTCATTTTAATTTTACTGTTTCATATACGATGAGCTAAATATAAGAATTTATTTATAAATAAATTTTATTGTGAAATTTATTTCATTTAAATGAAATCCTTTGTGATTTGTATTCTAACGTTGCTATAAAGAAAAAAAAAATTATATTTGCACTCTTTTACTTTCCAAATTTGCACTTACACCTCCTTCACACCATCTTCTCTTGAATGAACTTCAGTTAATTTCCTTCTTCCCATTTAAGTCCATACCTCCTCCTTTTCTTTCTTTTTCTTTTTCTTTTTCTTTTTTATAACCTATGAGAGTATTAACAACCTATATAATCTAAGAAATTAATCTTAAAAAAATAAAGATTATTTAAACGACTAGATCAAGATAAATAGAGACTAGAAATTAGAAGAACATTCCAACTATCTTATCATACTAGTCATGAATTTTGATTCTTTAGTTTGGTAAGATCATTTTCCAATAACCTTCTAGCAAGTGGCTACCTCCTTTCTCTTTTATTTCTAATCGTAACTCGTATTTAATAAGACTTAATTTCACTCTCTACCCCTTACCCCATCCCAACCTTCCACAACCGAGCTCTCCCACTCTCCATACATCTCCAAAAATGAAAAAACTTAAACTTTGTCTTTTGATCATTCTCCAATAAACTCATCCTTCTCCCTGCTAGTCAATTGCTCCTTTGCCAAGTCTGTTACCTTCCACCTTAATTCTTTTAACATAGTATGCTTTTATCTTTTAACCTTAGGTTCAATCTTGACAATAACAATGTCTAATTTTTTTCATAAGTTTAGATGTAGAAAACCTATTTTGATAGACAGTAGGTAGGAGATTGGGCTTTTCTAGAGTGGAGCCCTTTAGAGATGCTCCTCTTGATGGGAGCTTAGTTAAATTTATTTTAAAATCAATCTATTGTAACTTTATGAAAGAATTATATGGTGCCAAGAGATGAGGGTATTAGTATGTGACTCTTAGGCTGAGATAGAGGCTAGGGGAGCTATGGGAGAATTGTAATGAAAGAGAACAGGAGAAGAGGGGAATGAGGAGGTGTGATGTCCCTCCCAATTGTCCCACATCGGATAATTGGGAGTTGGTTAAGTGGTTTATAACCGGTTAAGTAAGAAGGACAAGGCACCATTGGATCCCTTTTTGGGCTGTGGTGGCCCAAGTTGGTGTGGACCTTGTCCGTCTTGCTTTCTTGTAACGAAACGGACCCGTGGGCCCGGGTCGTTACAATATGGTATCAGAGCCTCGCACCAGTCGAAAGTGCAGGAGCTAAGTGCCACACAGGGCAAAGTGCTACATCCATAGGGGATGGAAGCCACCTCTTGAACCTGTGGGGGCTACCTCTAGAATCCTGCTTGCCTGGTAGTTGTGATCAATTGCCTCTGGTGACGAGGACGTCGCCTCTATAAGGGGTAGATTGTGATGCCCCTCCTAATAGTCCCATATTGGAAATTAGGAATTGGTTGAGTGGTTTATAACCGGTTAAGCAAGAAGGACAAGGCACCAATTGGATCCTTTTTTTGGACTGTGGTGGCCCAAGTTGGTGTGGACCTTGTCCGTCTTGCTTTCTTGTAACGAAACGGGTCCGTGGGCCCGGATCGTTACAATATGGAACTAGGCTCTGATACCATATTGTAACGACCCGGGCCCACGGGCTCGTTTCGTTACAAGAAAGCAAGACGGACAAGGTCCATACCAACTTGGGCCATCATAGTCCAAAAAGGGATCCAATTGGTGCCTTGTCCTTCTTGCTTAACCGGTTATAAACCACTCAACCAATTTCTAATTTTTCAATGTGGAACTATTAGGAGGGGCATCACAGGAGGATGGGATAAACAAGTCAACATTAATGGCTTAGGATTGAATTATAATGTAGAGAAGGTTTATTTGGGAATGTCAAAGGCAAAGGAGACAGAACGTTGATGGTAGGGATACTTCAAATACCAATAATGAATCTTTGGTTGTTAAAATCAGAAGAGAAGAAGGGCTTAAATATGGTTAGAATTCAGATATATTTAAATTTAGCACTATCTTGCCTACCTCTTGACGTAATGAGACAAGCCTTAATAGTCAATATATACTTGATTTGGTTTGACTTATTTGTAGTACTTAACAACTTAATATTAAACTTTTGCTTTAATAATAATAGTATAGTGAATTACTCATAGTACTCACTCTTAATGTTGTACTTTTACTTTGATAATGATCTAATAGCCTATTGCAACAAATTGAAGAGATTATTAATCAAAAACTAGGGATTTAGACAAGTAAAAATAGGATCAATATAGCTTGAACATAGAGACAGGTTTTATAGTTTTCTAATAGGATTACTAAGGTGATCTCCTTTCATGGTGGTAGCAAAAGATGATGTTGCTAAAGGAGTCAGAGGGTATATTGGAGTGCTCGCTTAGTTCCATGGTACCTCTTTCTTTCTCTCTCTCTCTCTTATGATCTCTATTTATTCTTGTAGCTTCTCTCTTCAATTCTATTCCTCTTTATCCTCACTCCCTTTTTACTTGATAGCAACACTCTTATATAAGTAGAAGATCATATGATATTCATGTGATTCTATCAGTTGATACCAAACTCCTAATTATCCTAAGCTCTCTTAGCAAAGAAAGTCTTAAAAGAAAACTATTTCAAATTCAATATATGAGAGTCACATGCAAGTTACTTTAACAACCAATTGATATAGATGGATGGAAGGGTAACATTTACTTGAATTGAAAGTTATCAGTTATAATTAAAACTTTTTAAAGAATAATTGTAACTATAAATTGCTGAAAGTTGAAGAGTTAAGTGCAATTTTCTCAAAAGTTTTCAAAAACATCAACCCAAGTATTCAAGGAGAGAGGGTTGAGGAATTAAACCAAATATGCTACACAGAAGCTGATGCTATATCAATTATTTGGAGGATGATTTGTTTTTTATATATCTAACCTACTTGATCCGAACTCTTATCTGATTGTCTCTATGGTATATAATGAATAATATCATCCTTATATCTACTATATCTCTTATAAACTTCTAATTATAACTTGATACCGATTTATTCATAAATTGTGTCAAAGAAAGAATAAAACTGAGTCATTCAAATAATAATACCTATTTGAAATCTAACCCAAACATAATCTATACTTGATTCAACTTGTACTTTGACTTGAAGTATACTTAAACAATGTGGAAGATTACCCTTATTGGGTCATAGCTCTATCCAATCCTTTAGGTCTAACTTCAACAAAATTCTTAGTTGAATCTATATAATGAATTAGAGTTAAGAGGTATTTTCTAAACTTCTAGCTTTATCTCCCTTCATCTATATGTTTTTAAATTCCCTTCCCTCAATGAGCTATAAATTAGAAAGGAAAAGGAAAGGGATCAAGAGATGCGAGGAAAAAGTAGAGTCATGAACTCAAGTTATACTTTTAAAACAAAATTTTGAATATAAGATATGGATACCGTGAACAAAATCAATAATTTTGATTTAAAAGAAAATTTCTTATGGTGATCTTATCTACGTACTTGCAAATCCTCTTATCTTCTTTGATACTCAAGACAATATGAATTATGAATTCAGATTTGTAGACAATCCTAGGCATCCCCTCTGAAGCTTTTAGGCCTAAAGCAATATGTGATTAATCATATTTCTAGTCTAAAACTCCTTGATTTTGGCAGATCTTCTTCCCACTAACTCACATCCCTTGAATCAATTAGCCTTATATTGGTTGATATCCATTTCCTCACACCTATAATTAATCAATTGCATAATTAATATAATCTAATTGCTTCTAATTACATCAATCAAACTATTTTGTTTGAATTCAAACACTAATTTATCCACTCTGATTAATTTCTTTTATCCATTTTATTTCAAATCCTTTATACTTACCTACATAACAAGACCTCCAATAATCAATTAAAATCTCAATTAAGAAAGTTCCAATTAATTTTATTAAATTAACTTAAATCAGCTGACCTAATTTACTTAATCAAACTTGATTCACTAATACAATTTGATTTTCTTCAAATGAACCAACAATTCCTCCTTTTTTTCTCCATGTTGATCAATGACTAATGGTCAATGACTGATGGGTCTAATTAGACTTTCCTAAAGCCATTGTGACCAAATTCTGCATAATCAAGTTGTTATCCTTGACTTAATTTAATTTTGGACTTAAATGTGATATTTTTTTTTGAAATCATATTAAATGAATTTGAGTTAGGCTCGATATTGATCCATGGTCTTCCCCGTAGCCTAAATGTCCTACCTAAAAATTTCATAGTTTTTGGTTATCTTTACTATCACCAATTAAAATTCTCCAAACATATCCAAAAATCTATTTCAAAATCATCAAAAATAGAAAAATGGGAGAATATCAAAAACGTTTGCTATTTGGGGCTCTAACTAACTTTTCCTCCTAAATCAAAAAGGGAGAAAATCTTCCTACCCTCATATATATAGATATATATATATATATATATATATATATATATATATATATATATATAATATATATATATGTATGTATGTATGTATGTATGTGTATGTATGTGTATGTATATGTATGTATGTATATATATACACATACATACATACACATACATATAGTACATACATACATATAGTACATACATACATACATACACATACATACATACATATATATATATATATATATATATATATATATATATAGATATATATATATATATATATATATATATATATATATATATATATATATATATATATATATATATATCATATACATATACATATATATACATATACATATACATATACATATATATATATATACATATATATATATACATATATATATATATATATATATAAGAAAAAATTAATAACAAAAATTAAAATAATTTAACCAACCCTTCATTCATGACTCTCTTTTGAGTTAATAATTGGATGCCACCCAGCATCGTCTTAACCCTTTTTCATTTAATAACAAAATATATTCTACTATTGATTCATAACTCCATCTAATAAAATTCATGAGGGAAGAGAATTGGATCTTTTCTCTCATTTGATCCCTTCTTCTATCTAAACTTGCTATCTTGGTTCCTAATCTCCCTTTAGCTCTCTAGTTTTCTTGCTTTAGCTTTAGGTTAAGCTCTCGCAACCCCCCCCCCCCCCCCTTCCTTTCTTTCTCTCTCTTCTTAATCTAATTAGATTTAGATTCACCTAACCTAAGAAGCAACGCCATTACGATCTAAAAAAGCATAGGGCAAAGTGTTCAAGCTAGATATCCATAAGGAGTCTTCTTGAAATAGAAGTAAGCATGTTAAATCATGACAAGCGACTATAAGAAAAAGACTCTTTCCCCTCTGTTTTTTGCACTATAAGAAAATGTCAAAATAGTGACGAAATTAGTGACGAAATTTTTTGTCACTAAATTGTGATGATTTAGTAACAAAATAGTGACAAAAATTAAAATTAGTGATGGATTAGTCTATCCGTCACTAAATCATCACTAAATTAGTGACAGACTGTCCCATTCGTCACTAAAATTAGTGATGGATTACTCTTTCGTCACTAATCCATCACTAATTTAGTGATGGAAGAAAAATTCATCACTAATATAGTGACAGATTGCTCTTCCATCACTAATCCGTCACTAATTTAGTGATGGATGGGGCAATTCGTCACTAAATTTAGTGACGGATTGCTCTTCCGTCACTAATTTGTCATAAATTTAGTGACGGATTGCACTCCGTCACTAATTTAGTGACGGATGGGGCAGTCTGTCACTAAATTTAGTTATGGATTTCTCTTTCGTTACTAACTCGTCACTAATTTAGTAATGGATAGACAGTCCGTCACTAAATTTAGTGCAAACTATCACTATCCATCACTAAATTAGTGACGAATTAGTGATGGATTGGCCATCCATCACTAAATTTATCCTCTATTTTTTTTAAAAAAAATTGTGACAAAAAAGTCACGTTCGCACGTGCTCGTTACGTGTGCCGCCTTCCATGCACATCCCAGCCACGTGTCCGCCAGCCTAGCAATGGATAGGCTCTGCCCCATGATTTTCACCGCAAATCTTAGAACGATCCGTCGATCTTAGTGCGCGCGCCCTGCATGCCGCACACGCACCTCCCCAGCACGTGCCATGCACGTCTGCTACTCGATCTGCCCGCACGCCTGCCCTAGCCTGCGCGCATTTGTACCAATCGACCGTCCCTTCAACCGCATAACCTCATCTGTGTTCGATGCCCCTTGCACCGTGTTTGTGCGTGCCCAGCGCCCTGTGCCGGTCATTGGCGCGTGCCTGCGCGCGTCCCTAATTTAATAACGGTTGCCCTTTCATCACTAAATTTATACTCTAATTTTTTTTAAAAAAATTATGATAAAAAATTAATCAGTCGCTAATTTAGTGACGGACTCTCCCATCCATCACTAAATGGATTGATTTTTTCATCACAGATTTTTTAAAAAATAATTAAAATATAAATTTAATGATCAACGTGAAAATTTTATTTTTGTCCCTAGTTTAGTGATGGAATTATTATTCCGTCACTAATAATTCCGTCACCATTAGTGACGGAATAATAATTCCATGATTCCATCACTAACATCACTAAACCATTCTATCCTATAATCCTATTCCGTCACTAACATCCCGTCACTAATCTCACTAGCCCCTTCTATCCTCATTTTTTTTTTCCAATCGGCGCCCATGGTTCTCTCTAGGGTTGCGATCTTGATGGAGCCGAAGAAGGAGGCGGAGAGAAGAGGCTAGAGGAGAGAGAGCAAGAGGACATCGATCTTGCCATCGATTTCAAGTCAGATCAGAGAGGGCAAGAGGGCATCGATCTCGCCTTCTACGCTTCTCCCTCGTTCGGCTCTCCTCGCCTTTCTTCTTCTCTCGCAAGGATCCGCATCGACCATTCTGCTGATCGACGACTTATTGAGGTGAGTTTTTCTACCTCCGTTTCTCTCTCTCCCTGCAAACTTGCTCTATTCCAGTGCTAGGGTATAAGAGATTTCTTTTGTATTTTCAGTTCTTCTTGATTTGTATTTTCAGTTCTTCTTGATTTGTATTTTCAGTGCTAGGGTATTTCAGCTCGGGAACCATTGTTGGAGGGGTTAGTTTGAACCTTCTTCACCGTGGAATGTCGCCGAAGCTTGAGCTAACATCACCGGTGAGGTAGGGAGGCCAAAAAATTATCGCACTCTTTTCCTCTGTTTAATTTTCAAAGCTCTGTTTCATGACAATGTCTTCAATTTTGGCTGAAAGGGCAAGATATTTTCTAATTAAAGAGTAAGAGAGGATCACCGGAGCTAGGCGAACCTTTGGGGAAGTTCAGATCATCGCTAGCGACCCCAGCAAGGAGGAGGTAAAATTTTTCCTCCTATGTTTTTCTTTTTCAACTGAGGAATCAATGGAATTTTTGGGAGGTTTGAGGGTTGTCGTTGTCAGAGAAGATCACCGAAGGACGGAGAGTGTTGCCACTGCTCGCCGCTGCCATGGTGGCCGGCGACGAGGAGAGAGGCTGCCGACTGGGGAGAAGAGAACGTTTACTCGCCTGCTTTGGCCAGGTACGACCGTGGGAGGCCATCGGATCTAGCGGTGTGCACCACCACCCTTCATTGGTGGGGAACGGGTGACTGGAAGGGAAGCTGGAGACGGCTTGGGTGCTGGCGGTGGCTGGGCCGTCGGGAGGTGGAGAAAGATGGAGAAGGGAGATTGGTGAGAGAGATGTCAGGTGGAGGATGTGGGGCCGAAAGCGAGGACCTCACTGGAGGAGGTCGCCACCGCCATAGTTGCGACCATCAAAACATTAGGCCCAGAACCTGAATAGGAGAACAGCTGAAAGGAAAATTGTCATGAAATTAACGGGATAGAATTTATCTGCACACATACAAGGGTTTAATTTAGGAGGTGTTATGCTTGGCTTATAGTCGCTTAAATGATATTTATGATCATTTTTATGATTAAAATTATAAGTTTATGTTAAAAAATTGTGCTACTTGCTGTCTGTTTGTTATTGTTATGGGGTTGTTTCTTGTTTTTGTCTTTGCCATGAAATTGGACGACTCTGGTTTGCTCCCAAGGATGCCTGATCAGGATGAAAACCTAGCGTCCTCAAAAGAGGGAAAAAATTGTACAAGAGTGCAAGCAGTAGTAATAACTATAGTATTTTTGTTTTCCTTTCCTTGCAAATACCTTTTCTTCATCTTTTTGTCATCTGAATTTGAATTGAACTTGTAAATGGTGGTGAAGATGAGGTGGGATACAGTATCTAGCTTGTCCCTTAAATATTCAATGACCCTTGAGGTAACATAAGCTGAGAAACGAGGAAGCGCAAAGCGTAAATAATGGTGCCCCTTAAAAAATCCTGTGGCCCTAATTAAAGATAACATTCGAATTGGCTTTATCAGGATCATAACTAGATCTACTCATCCTATAAGTTTGGTGTGCTAGATCTTGTTTAATATGTATATTGCCCATCCAAGACCGTCCTAGTTGCTCTTTAGGTTCACAGTGTTTGTCTTTAACCAATTACTAGATTCATCAGGAGCGGACAAGCATCCCTACCTACTAACCAGCCTTCTAAATGTCCTGTTAGGTGTTTCTTATGTAGCCAAAATATACCTTTCTAGCTGACAACTAACCATAGAAATTTGTTAGAACTATTCATTGAGTCTTTAACACATGAAGTTATGTTCCATTTTTGTCCTCTTTTTTATGGAAAAATGTTTAGATGATCATGATAAGGATTATTCAATTCTTTGCACTGAAGTAGTGATTCCT
The DNA here is from genome assembly GCA_900491605.1 of Calamus simplicifolius. Classification (NCBI taxonomy): domain Eukaryota; kingdom Viridiplantae; phylum Streptophyta; class Magnoliopsida; order Arecales; family Arecaceae; genus Calamus; species Calamus simplicifolius. The sequence goes on along the minus strand of UESW01004196.1, from coordinate 187,508 downwards.
TTTTTTTCTTAACAGAAGTAATTAGTGCTCCCAACTATTCGTTGCTGACTCAAAACTAAGTCCTCTTTCAGATATTCAGTCATGCTAGCTTGTCAGAGCAAATACTCTTTAATCTTTCTTTATGTACTGGTTTGAGCAAACATGGTCATATAAACCCTTATGCCACAATTTTCGATCTCATTTCAAACTATAAAGATGCTCTAGTGACATCTATGCTTGAGTCTTGCTTAGGAGAGGCCATTTTACTGGCAAGATCATATTGATTTCCTTATATCTTATTAAAAATGGTTATGATCAATGATCATCACTCTGTTTTCAATTCGTTGAGGAGTGCATCTCAGATTAATCTCACAAATCTAGTTGCTTCCTATGGACAACAGCATGGTCTAAACATGCAGATGTGATTTTTAAATATATATCTCCCATATATTTGATTGATTTAGTCTATGAAAGTTCATTAAAGTAAAGAAACTCACCAATAACAATGCTCATCTTACTTAAAAATATTAATAAAAAATTAAATAAAAAATATTATTATGAATGATTCTGTATAAATATTCAAAAATAATTCGATAATGCTATAAGATATAAACAATGCGTTTATGATTGTGACTTAATGCCCCCAAGCATTTGAAGACTTAATGTGTTTACTTATTTCTTTATCATATTGCTGCTTGCCTAACTTTATACTTATTTTACTTCAAGCAAGGGGTTTGAAGAGGCTTAATGCCCCCAAGCATTGGATCCTGGCAAGCTTGGGGGTGCCTTTGCAAGTCAACATGCATCATCTTTTATTCTAATTCTAATTTTTATTTCTATTTTTCCGGCCCTCACTTCTTACCATATAAAGTTGTTACTTCCGGCCCACACAAAGCAAGGGAGTGTTTGCCCCTCATTTTGATTTTAAGAAATAGCTAGGTTGAAGTGTGCTCTTACATATCGTGAAGTCATTGCAATTCTGATGCAAAGACATGTAATGGTTGATGGAAAGGTCAGGACTGAAAAGACCTATCCAGCTGGTTTCATGGGTATGCATTTTGATTGACTATATTTTTTCATTTACATTTCTTTATCATTGTTTAGGAATTATAAATTATATTTGTTTTCTCTATGGTGTTCTATTATGTGATTTGCAGATGTTGTATTGCAGATGTTCTATTTTGCTTGCATGAAAGCACAATGTAAAGTTATGTTGTTAGGTTTTAAATTTTTTATTTTAAAAGTAGCTTTCAATAGTTAAGAATAAAATGGAAGCGAAAAAAATAAAAAGCAATGGTGTCTGCCAAATATGTTTATGCTGTCAATTAAGGAACATATAAAATATAAAAATAAAATTTTTATTTTAAATGTGTTAAAAAAGTAACAGTGACAGCAGGTGCAACCTAAATTGTTTTATTTTGTTTGTTTTACAGTGTTGGTGCTTCAAAACTAAATGGCATCTGCGCAGCATTTCGAAATTATTGCTCAAATAGAAGCAAGAAAGGGTGAGTTTTTAATTATATGTATATATATTCATATTTGTTCTGTTTTGTTTACAAATTAAATTCACTGCTTGCTAGAAAAATAAAAGCCACAAGCATTCTCTTCTACCCTTATTTGCTTTGCCATAGAAATCTCCACTTTAAAACACTAGTATATATGGCTTTATGCAGATGTTCGGTTTGCCTACAAGAATTTAATCAACATATGCTTCTCTAATGGGAAAAACTTGCATCGCTGTTCCAGATATGAAGATGTTGTCCTTAAACATATATAATGCGATAAAGGTTTGTATATGTTTTGCTAAATCTTCTTTTTGTTTACCTTCTATGACTCGTAGCTGGCTCGTCTTATCATTACACACGGTAGCAGACTCTAAAGAAGACTTTACTAGATATTGATTGGAAATTATGGTGGATAGAAGCTTTTGGCTATCGATAGTACTTTGGTATCGTTACACAAATGAACCACATTAGTCTTCTCTCTTTTCCGTTTAGTTTAAGAGTTGTCTCGGTTCCCTATCTTGTTTTTTCTTTTTTCTTTATTTTTTTAATATTCTCTTTATATTTGTATAGAAGAGGGAAAGAGAGGGGAGAGGAGATAGATGAGTGATAGCCGATCCACTACAATATAATTAGTTAGCTGAGAAATGAAACAGAGGGATGACATAATTAAATTGGTCTGTAGTTAGAAGCAAGGAAGGGAAACGGGACTATGGAAGAGAACGGATCTAGTTTGATAATGGAGCTTGGTGTATTGAATTTTTTTTTTTTTTGCAGTTGATTGATTACTATAAACAATGCTAAATTGATTTTTCGCCTTGCTTTAAATTTTTTGTCCGTCAGCAATACTGCCTTGATGCTCTTGATCTAAATAATTTGCTGTCAGCGGCAATCGTATGGTTTTTGTTTAAAAGGTAGTCTTTGGCATCATCATCATCATCCATCGCTACACGTTAAGGCATGATGGGAGTTCTTGGGCAATGTATGTGGTGATCAAACCGTGGGATGTTTATTTTCTTGGGGCAATGTCATGTGGTTTTCAGGCATACTTACACATAGGTGGGATGTCAAGGGCCATTTATTGGGGCCTGACGGTGAAAGTTTGTCAATGGTTCCTGATGTTTTGCTTTTCAGAATAATGTTAGTTAGTGGGGTTAGCTAATCTTGGTTTTGCCACCAACAGTTATCAAGCCTGACACTCTGTTCTTTAATTTTTTGCTGCCGCTCGATGGTTCTGAGAATAGTGTCCAGTTTGAGAATAGTGTCTTGTTGCTTGGTGGATCTTTTATCTATATACCATATATGAAAGACTACATCAGTATAATCACTTTGTCTAGTTGATTTCCTTGTGTATGAACTAAGGGCACGCAATCAGCTGATAGGCTGGCTTTCTGACTTAAGACATTGACAAGAGTTTGGTTCTGGATGTTTGGTACTTGAATCATCGGTAGTTTGTTTTGGGCAATCTTTTTATTTATTTTTTATCTTGCATGATGCTTGTCTATGTTATAACTACTGATTTTTCCTGCCATTATAAATGAATTTTTTATCTGCATATGGAAAATTTGTTTCTATTTAGATTTAGACTTAGCAAACAACCATTGAAGAATGATGAAGTCTTGTCATTTGTTGATAAGTTATTGTGTTTGATTATTATCTACTGTCAATGTGGCATTTGTTTTATATTAGTAATCTATTAGTAATAGTGCCCTAGGCCTTCTGTATCGAAATGGTATTTTGAATATTTATGAGCATTTACTATTATCATAATTTGCATGTTTATTATATAATAATGTCCTTGAATAATATTATGAATTATTCTAAATGTCCCTAATCGGTTATTGTTGTGGGAATAACAATAAATTAAGATTAGTATGAAATTTGATTGATATTCATGGGATGAATATGTCTATGAGATACAAATCAAATTTATATGTATTTGTTGAGAACAAATATTGGACAAGACCCGCCTTGAGATTAATATATGGATCAAAGTCATAAGTTAATTTCTAGTAGTTGTGTCATTAAATCCTTAGACCTGAGATTGCTATAGTTCTCAACATGAGGAATATTATGTTTTGACATAATCAAACGTTGTCTTTAACCGGATGATTATAAAGATTATGCTTGAACACAATAAGAATCATGTAGTGAGATATGAGTGATTAAGATGGAATTTGTCCCTCTTATTATAAGAGAGATATCTCTGGGCCCCTCAATGATTGAGACTGAGAAATGCATGGCCATGCTCAAATGAATTGATGGAGATCAATATCATTTGTCTAGTCAGTCTAATTGGGTTTCGAGAAATTAAAGATAGAGTGATATAAGGTTGACTTTATCCATGCCTTATATTCTATCAAGATATCATGTGACAAAAGTATTATGTCAATAGCTACTTTAAGGTTGTCTCGGAACATGAGCTTTTCATTTAACTTGGGTAGTCATAATGTCTTGCTAGAGGCCGCTTATGACTTGTAGGATCAAAATGTGATTTAGGCTTACTGCCAACGTTAATTGAACCTATAGGGTCGCACACTAAGAACGGACAATAATGGTTACAGTTTGTTACTCTCTATAGTAATTTAAAATGATGAGATTATTTTAAATTACAAATAATAATTAGTTGTCATTTAGATTCAAGTTTAATTTTGAGAAAATTTAAATTCGTAATTTAAATTATGACAAGTAATTAATTTATTATATTTTCTTATTGGATAAGAAAATAATCTATAAAGATTTTGGTTAAAAATATAAATTCCTTATTTGGTAAAGAAAGGATTAAATTATCATTATTTAAAAGGAGTTTTAAATAAATATTGATTAAAATCCTAGTTAATCAGAAACCCCTAGCAGACTTGTATATATATATATATATATATATATATACATTTTAAAGTCCATTGGGCATTTGAAAGGTCATGTCCGATTGGGCATTTGAAAGGTCGCGTCTATTGGGGCATTTGAAGGGTCGTGCCTTTTGTCTTAAAATAGATAAGCAGAGAGCGATGGTTCATTTTTGCGAAAAATGTACTTGTTGAACTAGCATTCAAAACTATTTTGGTGTCCGTTCGTGTGTGGATACTTGTAGAGAATAGTCGTTTTTCTGAAAGGCAGCACCTTTAAAGATCCGAGCAAACCCAACACAAGAACAGACGGATTACATACTGATCAACAAAAGGTAATAATTTTGTTTAACCTTCTTTTGGTTTTATGAAATGCATATGATTCTTGGTGGGGGTTATGGAATAAATTTATTTTGTTTCTGCTGCCATTTTATTCCAATTAGATTGAAATTTTCTATTCCATAACTCTACATAATCACTGTTGTGCTGTCAACTAATTTATATGATTAGGCTGATTACGGCACCAACAACTCAGGCTTCTCGCTGTTTATTATGGTTTATACTCTTCATGAGCAGAATGGATGCGCTGATAATCAATGAAGCTGTTCGGCATGGAATGCAGATTAATGAAGTACGTGGGACGAGATCAACCGTTTCAAACCTTGAAGGAGTCATATTTGAAATCAACCTTGACTGATGTTTTGGACGTATGACAGTATTTAGTTTTTTTCTTGGTTGTCAGATGTTATAATGATGTATGCTCTCAGCAAGGGAATCAATTCATTAAATAATCTGGCATAGGAACAGGAGATGCTTGCTTTCTTTTTTTTGCTTACACGGTAAAGAAGGAAGCCAGGTGGTGGGAACAAATGAATACACTAGTAGAAAAAAAACTTTTAGCGACTGCCAATAGCGGTCGTTACAAGTTAAAAAGTAGTCGCTAATAGTTTTTAGCGACCGCTTAGCGACCGCCACATGCTGACCGTCAGAAACTCATCGCTAAAGGCTTTTAGCAACCGCCATTGGCTGTCGCTATAGTATTAGCGACCGCTTGAGCGACCGCTAGATGGGGGGGCAGAAATGACTATTAGCAACCGCCTGAAGGGCCTTTGGCGACCGCCATGGTGGTTGCTAATACTATATATTTTTATTTTTTTTTTCATATTTTCTGTTCTGATGCATTGACAGTGACGCCCTTTTGAACCATTTGCGACCGCCTAGGCGGTCGCTAATACTGGATTTTGTTATTTTTTTAATTCCTTTTATTTTTGTTATTGAATTTTTTTGTTTGGGTACCTGTACCTGTTTTACAAAATTATATAAACTAAATATTAAAATTAAATTATACACGCACAATAAAATATAAGCTAATAAAAAAACCATTTATCAATATTAATAAATCTACAATGTCTTTGATTTCCAATCCAAAAAAAAAGATCTAATACAATTTCCTAGAAAAAATATAAAGAAGACAGTAGTCCCAATGCAGCACCAGTCAATCAACCTGAAACAAAAAATTAAATTTATTAGTCAATAAAATAAATATAATTAAATATAATTATGTAAAATAAATATTAAAAGTGATACAATTCAAAATTTTGAAAATAAAATCATTCTGTACGATTCTATACGCCTCGAGTGTCCGATTCACGTTCCGTTTATTCCTACAAGTCACTAATGGCGTAGAGATCGTGCTCCTCAAGTTTGACTAGCATCGGACCTCGTATGCTCCATTTGGGCCGTTAGAGGCCAAGTTCGGTTTTCTAAGTTTTAAGTTTCAACTTAAACATACATTGTCCTATTCCGGGGCCCTCGAGTGTCCGATTCATGTGTCGTTTGTTCTTACAAGTCACTAATGGCGTAGAGATCGTGCTCCTCAAGTTTGACGAGCATTGGACCTCGTATGTTAGAGGCCAAGTTTGGTTTTCTAAATTTTAAGTTTCAACTTAAACGTACATTGTCCTATTCCGGGCCCCTCGAGTGTCCGATTCACGCGTCGTTTGTTCCTACAGGTCACTAAGTGTCTCTATTTTAATATGCATAAAGACTAACAAGGAATTTATAGATATAGCTGAAAATGGAGTACGATACATTCTTCCACATATACTTAGATTATTTAAAAATTAATAATCTTAAAACATATTCATAAACTCATACCCGATTCTGTTCATTTGAGCCTACTGGATCAGGCATGCCCTCACCAACTGACTCATGTCTCGCCTGGTGACCACTGCCAGCGTCTGGGGCCTACAATATTACAGTATATGATTAACAACAGAAATAAATAATATATATTTTAAAAGTAATTAAATTAAATTTAAATACAGATGTCTTCAATTATGAACCTGAGTATGAATCGGTGGATCTGAATCATCAGCTATAGGGACACCACTCTGAGCTAGTCGATGCTGTAGCTCCGCCTTAAATGCCTGCACCTGTTCCTGTACCTAAGCCTGCACCTCGGCCTGCATCGCAACCTGCATTCTTACCCGAAGATCCTCGACATGCGCGTCCATCTGCTGGTGAAGAGACTGGATCAGCTCAGCCACCTCGTTAGTTCGCATGCGTGAGCCCTGGGATGAACTACATCCGGATGACTCCGCTCGCATGATAGTCGAACATGGTATGCCCGTGCCGTATGTAAGTGTGTATCCATGCCCATCCTGGCCTATGATGGTGTGAAATATCTCATCCCGCCTAGCAATTACCTGTCGCTCTTCCTATGGCAGCTCGGCCAATCGAGACTCAAACTGGGCCTGTGTGCAAGAAAGCAACCAAATTAGAATAGTAAATCAATAAATCTCATAATAGGTTAAAAAAAGTATTGTGTAAAGGTAAATACTTACTACAAGAGCTGCAACCTCAGGATGGTCGAGCCTGTGACTCGCCATCCACACAGACATCCGGTCGATGGGTGCACCCCGCTCACGTAACTGTCGAAGGATAAATCATGTCATCTACATATATGAATACAAACTACGTCAACAATCAAAACATGTATGGTCTAACGTGACAGTTTACCTCGTGCCGGATCTGCGTAACGTGTCGAGTCCCAAGCTTGTGAGTAGGGCCCTGCATCGAGCGATTTTGAGAATTTTGCTCTGCCTCTTCCTGCATTCATTTTGGGTCGTGTTTATAAGTTAACACCGAATGTTTCATATGAATTTAACAAAAAATAGGTTGAACTACTCACCCTTGCCTTCTCACTCGACCAGTACCGGACCAACTCAGGCCACTGTGCGGGGAGAATGCCCCTTGGGACTCGCTGAAGAAGGTCTGGGTCGTCCACATTTTTCTCCCAATGCTCTTTCTTTACCTTGTTCTTGTGGTCTTTCCATAATTTCGACACTTTGCCAAGCAAACTGGACGAAAATCATCAGGACATGACTCAAATTGTCCTGCGTAGGACAAGAAATTTTAGTAGTCAAGGTGTACTAAATTGACACATCGTATAATAACCTTGAAGCTAAGATAGAACTCAGTGGCTTACCTTAACCTCCCCCCAGAGTCGATCTATCGTATCCTGAGGAAAAGCAGTCCAATCAAGCATAGTCAGGGGAAATCTATGTGGGTCTCGAACCATATGCCCCAACTGGCTGATAAACGGGTGAGCCCCTTCTCCAACTGGGTGAAATGTGTCGTCAAATTGCACATCATAACGGGTACCAGCATTCCATGAAGGAATCCCTCTAGCTGGGCCCCTACCCTACTGGAAGATGAACTCGTCGTAGTAGAAGCTATAAACAATAAACTTATTAGTTAAATAAAACTGAAATTATTTTATATAATTGTTAAACATAAAAATAAAATTATACCAGTATGTGTGGAGGTCGATGCACCAACTGTAGATGGAGAAGTCCCTACTGGCATGGACTGGGGAGATCTAAATCGTGCCGGTGCAGGTGTCGAAAAGGGTGTCTGTGGATCATGGTCCGTAGGCATCCATCGACTAGGGTCCCTCGTCGGCGTACAAGCCTGGCTCTGATGTAAAAACTCGTCCATCGTGTATGGACGCTCTCTCCTCTTACGTCCAGACATATCTTTTTAACGTATTATAAGATAAATAAATTACACGTAATAACTAAAACCATTCGTAAACAAAAAGTCAAACATATTCTTAAGCAAAATTGAGAAGGAAAAAAGGAGAACAGTTCACTGATCATGCAAGTCGATAGTATCTCCTTCAACGGTCTCTGTAACCCAGTTGACATCCTCATCACGTTGAAATATTACATTTTGGTCAAGAACTTGCTGAGCAAATGCATCAATATCTGGCTCATTATCTTCAATTTGATACACCCCCCTCCTTGACATTTTAACTGCAACTTGCCAGTTAGGATCCATGGGATCTATAACATAGTAAACTTGCTCAGCTTGCCTGGCCAATATGTAGGGTTCATTACTTACTCGCTCATCTCGATATAACAAATTGTTGAAATTTACCAACGTAAATTGATACTTGTCAACTTTAGTCCCACGGATTGGATCGACCCAGTCACACTTGAATAACAAAAATTTAATCTGTGACTGTATATAACTTCAATGATATCTTTCAAATGGCCATAATAATAACCTGCATCAACAGAAGGACACCCTATACCACTATTTTGTGTTGCTCGTTTCTCATCTACTTCTTTGGCGCAAAATCGAAACCCATTGACATCACAAGTTGTGTAACGTCGTGTCGTTATAAACGGACCATCAGCCAGTTGGTTCATTTCATCAGTCAAAGTACCTTCACTCTCTCGTCGTAAATTGTACACCTACAGAATTAACGTAATCATTGAATAAAGCTATGTAAAACTAATATGATAAGAACAAATTGAAGCACATACAACCATATGTACACATACAATCATATCTATACATACATAATTCTTGAATCAATCGTGAAATGATTGAAAATGGGACTGCCAAATTTGATTATCTGTCGCACGAGGCATGTCCCATTTGAGCTCATCAATGTGTGTCCTATAATGCAAAACAACATGTGTTAATGACAAGCTTGATTGAATTAGACATAACACGAACAAGTTAAATATATGAATGAGCATTCACTTACTGAATCAATGCCACAACTGATGGAGTGTTAAACAACACGTATCGATGAGCTTGAATCCAGTCGATGTTATCTAGATCAAATGGTGTTCCCTCCCCAATAGGACCATCATTAATCCGCAAGGGCCTATCAAGTTTGGTTTCAACATCATTAAGATATGTAGCACAGAAATTAGTACACTCTTCCATCAAATAACCCTTGGCTATTGATGCCTCTGGACGAGCTCTATTATGCACATACCTTTTTAACGTATTCATGTACCTCTCAATAGGATACATCCACCGAAATTGGACAGACCACCAAGCAAGGCTTCACCTGTTAAATGTATAGTCAAGTGGACCATTACATCGAAGAATGAAGGTGGAAAGAGTTTCTCCAGATGACACAGTGTTAGCGCAATCCTATCTTGGAGACTTTTCAAATCATTTATGCGATGGACTCTTGAACACAGTTGTCTGAAGAAGTTACTCACCTCAATCAAGGCTCAAAAACATTCTTAGGTAAATAATTTTGGATTGCAATAGGAATTAATTGTTGAATGAGAATGTGATTGTCATGACTCTTCAAACCTTGTAAAGTCCTTTCTTTCATATTACACGCTTAGAAATATTAGAACAATAGCGTCAGGCACCTTGACCCTTTCAAAATGGAAAGAAATGCCTCCTTCTCATCTTTACTCATCGTGTACTATGCAGGAGGCATGTATGCCTTGTTAGACTCTGTCAACTGTAAGTGTAGTGGTTTCCGCAAGCCCATTTCCTGCAAATCACGACGTGTATTGGCATTGTCTTTGGACTTTCCCTTAACACCGAGAAGGGTCCATAATATTATCACACACATTTTTCTCAATGTGCATAACATCCAAGTTGTGCCTCAGTAAATTGTCTTTCCAGTATGGTAACTCGTAAAAAATACTTTTCTTCTTCAGTTATGACTGCACCTTCTGTTCGCACCAGGAATAGCAGGCAATGGAGGGGCTAATAGATCTTGGAAATCATATACTGTGCGTATTTGCTCTTGTTTAAGTTGTGATAACAAATCAACCCCAGTCATTATTTGTGGTGTTGGACCATATTCTCGAGTGCCATCGAATGACACTTTATCCCTTCTGAACCTATGCAATGGAGGTAAAAAACGTTTGTGACCTGTGTAAGCCCACTGTTTGCCATGTTTTAGCTAGGTTGACTTTTTTACTCTGATTGCAATAAGGACAGGCAAATTCCCCCTTCGTGCTCCAACCTGACAAATTCGCATATGCCAGGAAGTCATTGATTGTCCATAATAATGCAGCGCGAAGTTTGAACATTTCATTTCCTTCAGAATCAAAAGTCATCACACCTTCGGCCCATAATTCATTCAACTCGTCAATTAAAGGCTGCATATACACGTCAATTTTATCCCCAGGGCCCCTTGGTCCATCAATAAGAGTGGATAGGATCAGAAAAGGTTGCTTCATACATAACCAAGGAGGAAGATTGTACGAAACCAACACCACTGGCCATGTACTATGAGTTGCCCCGGTCATGGACCTGAAGGGGCTAAAACCATCTGCAGCCAACCCAAGCCGCACACTACGGCTATCCAAGGTAAAGTCGGGGTGTTTCTTGTCGAAATCCTTCCATGCCGGGGAGTCCACTGGGTGGGTTAACTTTTCATCCTCTCTACCATGCTCTGTATGCCATCGCATCAATTTAGAAATTTTAGATGACATAAAAAGCCTCTTTAGCCTTGGCTTGAGTGCGATACTTGCTTTACAGCGACAAGCTTCCCACGATTCGAAACACTTCGCGAATTACTCTGACGATTCTGACCAACCCCATCGTCCTTCTACCTTGAAGTTTTACACACAATACACGTATCGAGGTCGGCATTCTCATTTCTAAACAACATACAATTGTTTGGGCATGCATCGAAAGTCTCATATGTGAAGCCTAAGTTTTCAGTTAACTTGCGAGCATGGTAGTAGGACTCAACTAGCTTTGCACGAATGGGAGCACTTTGTGCAATAGCTGGAGCAGCATGTCGAAGGACGTGTCCGTCCACTGATTCAAAGCCTTCAAGTGTAACAGCTCGATAATAAAAGATAATTTACTGAAATTTGTACATCCAGGATACAATTTGGTCTGCGCATCATCCAGAATTTCAAAATACCTTAATGTTTCTTTATCTGCACCCGAGCGAGGATTACTCCCACCCATCCTATCAGTCTCACAACAACTGTCTTCAGGTGCTAACCCGCATGCAATATCATTTAGCATCACGATCATCGGATCAACTGTCGTAACATCGACCTCCATCTCAACTCTTTCCTCTCTGCAATAAGGAACATAATCTTCCCCATGTCTAATCCAATTCTTATAATTCTTCAAAAACCCATTTAGAATCAAATGCTCTCGTACAATATCTCGTGTGTAGTAATAACGGTTCGCACATTTTCTACAGGGACAACTGATGTGCTCACTATCAAACCCATTGGTGAAGGCAATGAACTGCTTAATCCCCTTTATATTCCCTAGACGTCATATTTGGCAAATCAATCCAACTCTTATCCATGTCGCTAAGTATTTCTGTGAAAGTATGAATAAGCAAATATAATTAGCCTAAGAGATGGGGCAAACGTAACAATTTACCTAGCCGTCAACTTGCTAGGCAATGCACGGACAAATAACTTGCTAGGCAATGCACGGATAAATAAATTAAAAAAAAAATTAAGATTACTTTAAAAGAAAAAAGAGTAAAAACTTTCACCGATTAGAGTCTGCCTCACTAGCTTCACTTGACCTCCTGTGTTATGAAAAAAGAGGGATTAAATTCAATTTACAACCAAAAGTATCTAACCTGAAAAGCTAGTTCAAAGTTTAACTCCGTCAGGGAGGCTTTTGAATCTTTCACCTGACACAAGGACAAAACAAATAAATAAGTAAAAACCATAGATTGTAGAAATAACAAAAAAAACAAGGATTTTTTTCTTATATCATATAATATAAATTGGTAAGTCACTAATTATCAACAGCTCTTCAACCAATTCTAGAAATGACGCTAGCTCCCATGAACATATAGCTGAACCAAAATAAGGGGTTAAAATCAGGTTAATGGCCTTATTATTTATACACATGCTTCGAGAAATACATCTTATTTGGTGTCATAAAAACATGTGTCATGCCAGGCTAACTAGTGCCCAACTTATCTAAAAAAATTAACCTAAAAAAAGATGCTCTTGTGTGAGCGTACTGCAAATTTATGTATATATTTCTCTTGAGGTAGCTCTCACTGTTTTGTACAAGATAATAAGTCTGGTGAAAGAAATCTTTGTGCCAGGTCACCGCAGTGTATTTTCTTCTTGAATATTGAATCAATAATGGTACTTAAGCCATTAAATGTAAAGTGTGACCAATAATGGTACTTAAGCCATTAAATCAACCACTATTTGACATGTCGATTCTATAGGAATTGACTGTTCGAACATTGTAAATATGAAAGCCTCAGGTTGACCTCTATTTAAGCCAGTTGGATTAGTCTTTGATGGTTTGTGAGGAAATCACACCAAAGGTCAAAACAGAGCTAATTGTGATATATACCTTTCAACCTGGTCCAGCCCATGATATCATGTTTTGTAATTAAAAACATTGACCAATTTAAAAACCTCAACAATTCTTACGCTTTAAAAATGCCCAATCCCTCGTCTTGCTTCGAGTACAGTGAGAAGTTTACAAACAAAGACCACAATCACAGCAAGACAAGCATCCAAGTTGCACTGCAAGCCAATCAGCCAATTATGGCACGAAACATGATTCCAGGACAAATTGTACCAAAAAAAGACAGCAAAAGGCTTCAGGATTCAATAAAACTTAATGTTCATTCCACAAATAAATTATTCAGACCCCAAAACAAAATTGTAACTTCCCAAAATCAAAACAAATAATAGAGTTCATATACCATCAGAACTTTTATTATCAGGAAACACAAAGCACCTATGACTGGAACTCAGCCAATATATATGAAATTTCTACTTGGTGCTGTGGATGTGACGGATCAGATCAACCACCCGCAAGCTGCAGAACAGAAATACAGAAGGCCACATTAAAAATCAAACAATAATGTAATTCTTGATTCATGGAAACTTACAGCCAGCAACAATATGTTATAGTAGCATTTTACAATGATCCACAAGTCCGCACACCCGATAATTACAGTAGTTTTATAAGTGCACCCATGTAAGAATGCTTGTACAAGTAAAGGAAAAAAGGAAGGAAAAGGAAGAAATAGTCTAATAAAGAGGTCAAGGTTCCCCAATAATTATGGTAGTTTTATATGTGCACCTATGTAAGCATGTCAGAGTAAGGAAAAGGAAGAAATAGCAAGGTTCCCCAATAATATGGTAGTGTAAGAATGCATGTCAGAGTAAAGGAAAAGGAAGGAAGAGGAAGAAATAGTCTAATAAAGAGGTCAAGGTAACGAAGATAGAATGCATAGCATAGATCATCAATCTCCCAATCCCAAGGAGACACCATAACACATATTGGCCAACATTAAACAAAGGGCTTTTGCTTGGTACTCGAGGGATTCCAAGGCAGCAAAATTAAAATATAATCAGCAGGAAAATGGAGTGCTCTTTGATTTATTGCAGCTAGGGTAGAGAAACGTCCAACAATATCAATCCCTGGTATTCCTAATATCTCTAACAGTAACATTATTACATCTTTAAGCTGCCTAATAAAACAAGAAGAAAGAATTCTAGGACGAGTGCTGTATCGAAGCTAATCAACTCTTGCATCAAGAAGAAAGAAATACTCAATGAAAACAAAGAAAAAACACACAGCACGTGAAATCAAGAAACCAATCAGTCGATTTCACACCAACAACAAGAGCCGGGAGAGAGAATTTTATCATCAATGGATGGGGGGTGGGATCATCGAAAGTACCCGGTACCGCTGCCAGCGACGACGGCGGGTGGAGAAGCAGCGTCCATTCGGGAAGAAGAGAGGGGTGGATCCACTGCCAAGATCCGAGAGGGGCTCGATCGGGCTTCCGCTCAGGTGATCGGGAGCGGCCTCGAGAGAGACCGCGGGACTACCGCCAACGATGCCTCGACGTCGGATAGCAGTGGCGGGAGGATGGGCTGCGAAATAGCAGCGGCGGGAGGATGGGGGTTTAGGGTTTCGGAAGGGGATAGCCAGCGAAATAGGGAAAAGGATTTATAATGGGCATTTGTGACCGCCACGGCGACCGCCTGAAGCGGTCGCTAAAGGTGGCTTCCGCGACCGCCCTCAAGCGGTCGCCCGATTTCTTCTGCGCCAATGGTTTAGTGGCGACCGCCTTTAGCAACCGCCCTCAAGCGGTCGCTAAAGGTGCCTTTCGCGATCGCCCTCAAGCGGTCGTCCGATTTCTTCTGCGCCAAAACTCCAGCCTCTAGTAGTGATATCAAATCTGGAGCATATGATCTCTTTTGTCCATTGTTTCTTTTGATGCTCCACAAATATTCCAAACTAATTTTGCATTGGAATGTTGTTCCATCTGATGGAGTTAGATCTTGTAATGATTCTTGGCATTGCAGCAAGTGGCCATAATCAAATGCAACCTTTCTTTTTGAAAATCATAATATAGATTTCCTTACAAGAAGAAGAAGAAGAACTTGATGCGCAATAACCGATTGATGGGGCACTAAAAGTTTATTGATGTTTATTCAAATGATGCATCTGGTCCTGAGAGTAGAGGTGGGGAGGAAAGCATAAAGCGCAGAAGATTGTCTTCATCTAAGCTTGGACATGAGAGCTCAACATCTAGTGATGAAACTTTTTCAGCTCCTACATGTCTAGTGATACTTAACACAGAAGTGAGGATTGCTTCAGTAGCTGTGGGTGGACATCACACATTAGCATTGTTCACTTCAGGCTACATTAGAGGGAGCTAGTAAATGGTGTTCAAAGGACTGCTTCAGATATACATTTCTTAAGTATAGAGTCCCCAATGCAGCCAAAGACATCTTAATAATTTGATGTCTAATGTATAAAACATTAGTATTATTGATGTATACAGATATATTATCTTATTTTATGAAATGCATTTTTTATTCTTAAATTTGAATTTTATATATAAATTTCATTAGAATGCATTAAATATATTATAATTTAAAAATAATTTTAAATTTATAAGAATAAAAATTTGATAAAATTTTATTAGGTTAATGATGTATTAGTGATAGATTTCTGATAGAAATAATAGTGACAGATTAGTGATGAAAATATTAGTGATGGAACAATAACGAATGACTGATGTATTCTTTCATCACTAATTCGTCGCTATTAGTGACGAACTAGCGATGAAAGTTTTAGTAACTAAATTTTTGTCAATAATCCGTCACTAAATTGTGATGGAATAGTGATGAAAATATTTGTGACGGAATAATGATGGAATAATGCGTGATAGATAGTTCGTCACTAATCCGTCACAATTTAGTGACGAAAATATGTTTCGTCACAAATTTTTGATAGAATATTTCATCACAAATCCGTCGCTATTATTTGTGATGGACCTCTTTCCGTCACTAAATTTAGTGACAGCAAAAATTGTGACCATAAGATTTTCATCACTAATCCGTCACTAAACCCAGTTTGTGACGAAATAGTGATGAAAATTTTTGTCACTATTATACTATTTTCTTGTAGTATTGTTTCTTACTTTGATTTTGTGATATTAATTTATAGCATGTAATTAATTTGGATTCAATAAAAGTTCATGCTTCTTGGTGATGAATTAACTTGTCTCCTCCTCTCTTTTTTTTTGTTACATACCTATCAAGAAGGTTGTGGATCCGTGCTTTCTTTTCCTACTTAGGACATTTAGAAAATTGAAGTGGAATGAAGAATACTTCATCTAATTTTCTATGATGCCTCAACGCCATTGAAGTCTTAAAAACTAACATGGCCTCAACCTCTATATTTAAGGCTAAGGGAATTCTTTATCTTAGCTTCACTTTTATGGATTATCCTTATCTACTCTTTTATTAGTTTTCTTATTCCTTCTTATGGTAAAGAATTGGTGATGATGGTAAATCCTTCTCAAATTGTGCTATGACCCTCTTCATAGGAGCATCCACAAAGGTCCATCCACTATACGATTTAAGACAACTTAACCTAGTATAATGAACATATAATGTACTACAATATCTTGGAGCCTTATATTCATGAACCTTTTTATCTTATAATTTCATAAATAATGTTATAGTATTTCTTTTCCTTTAAATTAAAGTGTTCAAGTAAACATACTTATACCTCTCTCAATAATTTACTAATGTGCATTAAAGATTGGTTGGCAAGTAACTCACATCTTTGAGAAAGGAACAATGAATAAAGAGCATCTTTGACAAATTATATGCACATGTACGGAATGTTTACCAATAAAAATAATATAAGTTTAGGTTAGAATGATTTATAAGTTATTACTTTTGGTATTTGACATATAAATTAATTCCTTTATCTACAAATTAATTACGTTTTATATTGCATGTATTATATTCTACCTTCAACATATTTTATCTCTACATTGCATTTGGTGCACTAGTTGTACCATTATCCTTTTACCACATATAGATAATAAATAAACATATCAATCCTCTAATATATGAGTGCTAAAAAACTAAATCAATGATAAATTCAAAATCACAACATGACTGCTCATAAAATTTTGAAATTAAATAAACTAAATTGCTCTAAATAGGTATCCTGTATAATTCTAGCTAGTGTAATATGTCACTTTTACTAGCACATTAGGTGATAGTTCACAACATTAATACCAAAAAGTATCGGCCAATTATTTTCTTGTAACCATAAAATGTATGACATAACTTAAAATAAAAAGTATTATATAGTTTGATATTATAATGAGCACACTAACAGTAGGGCTATAAATGATTTGGGTTAGGGGTCAAACAATCTAATCTGGGTAGTCATTTTTATTTAATCAATGACTTTCTTAATTGTTTTATAATAAAAAAAATTTCAATCTTCATTATTCTACTATATAACTACAACAATCCATGTTTCCAATTTCTAAAATCGAATTAAGGAACAATTTTAATTAATCCTCTTTAAAAAAATAGTCATTATAACTTTAATATATTCTATTAGTAAAGAATTGGCAAGTTGAATGACAATGTGTAGAGGATCCTATTAATAAAAGAACTAATTTTATTAAAAGATGCACTGAACCAAATCCTATTAAAAATTGGTTGCCTTGACTGAATTGCCAAATATAACTCAAAATAGATTTCATAAATCAGATCTCCGATCCTATTTCCTTAGATAAAAGGAAAACTAGTGCTCCTTTTTTATAAATGGGACAAAGAGGTCATTATAATCTAATCAATGACTTTCTTAATAGTTTTATCATAAATTGCAAATATAATCTTGATTTTTCTGCTACATAGACTACAATCCATGTTTCCACTTCTCTATAATCGAATTAAGGACTAATTTTAAGAAATCATTAGAGGTCAATAGTGATTATATCTTTAATATATTGTTTATTAAAGAATTGGCAACCCAAATTACTATTAGTAGAGGATCTATTAATAAAAGGACTAATTCTATTGATAGATGAATTGAATCTAACCCTATTAAAATTCTATTGTCCCAACTATAACTCAAAATTATTTTTTTTCAAGCCGTAAAATAACTCAAATTAATTTTTGCCGGCCAAATCTTTAATCCACTTTTCTTAGTTAAAAGGACAACTAGTGTCCCCCTTTTTATAATAGTCATTGTAAAACTTTTGGTAACGGGACAAAGTAGTCATTATAATCTGATTGATGACTTGGTTAATAGTTTTATAATAAATAAAATATATAATCTTGATTTGTCTACTATATATAGACTATAACAATCCATGTGTCCATATTTCTGGAATCTAGTAAGGCCTAATTTTGTTATAGCTTTAATATATTCTTCGAAAAAGTTTGCACGGTGCAGAAACACGTAGGTACACTAATTACCGTATGTGCGGCACCATGTGCAGTGCATAAAAGGATAAAGTTTTTTTTTCGCCACGCGCGGCCGCACCCGTACAGTCAATCACCGCGCACGGTATACATGACCTGCACCACATGCGATGCACGAAAACCTTTCCTATTTTCTTCTATTAGAGAATCCACAATCCGAATAATTATAAGGATCCTGCACAAAGATCTTTCCTATATTCTTCTATTAGAGAATCCATAATCCGAATAATTATAAGGATCCTATTAATAAGAAGTGCTAATTTTAATAATAGATGCATTGAACCTAATCATATAACTTAGTTACCAAATATATATAACTCTCAAAAGTTATAAATTTCATAAGATCGTTCTTTGCCTTCGTAACTCTAGCAAATGGCTTCTCATAGTGCCAATGCGTTTCTTCTCTCTTTTAGTTGTCCTTATCCTTTCATTACAAACAAAATGTGGGCGCTCTCTCTCTCTCTCTCTCTCTCTTTATATATGTATTTTTGGATGGTGTTTGCATAAGAGTGCTACATATATTTTTGTAGTTATATGCTAACCCTGCCATGTTTTAGAGGAATGTAATTGAATATTTTTGCTATATTTTTTATTAGTTTTGATCTACTAATTCATTTTTTTTAATTAACTAAAATCTAAACCAAAGCAATACTATATAAGTTTTGATATGTTATATTATTTTTACCTCTCTTTGTCTATCTTTCTCCTCCTTTAGAGAAAAACTATGATGTTTATTTTAATATTCATATGAAATAGTCTATGTGATTTGGTTATAATAGATATTCAATAACTCACATCGTTATTTTCAATGTCTTAAAGCAATAGGAGCCGATCAAGTTTCTTGTCAAGATTTTAAAGGACAAAATTGTGCGAATGGATTCTGTCAGAAAACTTGCAGTGCGAAAGGGTTTCAAAATGATGCTTGCTTCAGTTCTAGTATTCCTAATACAGTGGAATGTTGTTGTTGCAATGGAGGTGCTTGCCATTGAAGAACTTTATGTAACTTTTATACTCCTGCAATAACAAAATAAATAAAAGAAAATGAACTTCTTATGGAATAAAGAGAAATTATTTGAAAAATAATAGCATGGTGTTTTAAAGCGTCTCTATTTTTATCTCCATATTTGCTTTTTTTATATGTGAGTTTTTGAGCAAGAATAATAGAACATCTTATGGAATAAAGAGGAACTATTTGGAAAATAATAGCATAGTATTTTGCAGCATCTCTATTTTTATCTCCATGTTTGCTTTTTTATATGTGAGTGTTTAAGTGTAATAAAAATATTAATCCCTTTAGAAAGTCAGGTTAGTAATCAAGGTATCTTTTATAATGAATAAAGAGTTGCACCCTATGCGATAAGGACCCCTAAAAGAGAATGCTTTGTTAAGAAGTGAGATCTACGGAAGAAAATTTCATATAATTTGTAGTATAGCATCATTATCGTGCCTTAATTCAAAATTAGCATGGAAAACTTTTATATGATACCTATTATATCTTTATAAGACGCAAGTATTTCTAATGCTCCAATTGAAAAAGGATGAAGTTTAGGTATAATGCAGATTTCATCATCATGATATTACTGGTAGTTTATTGAACCGAGATGACTCTTATGAGCAATAAGGGTCTCCTAGATTTTAGGCTAAGAGATACTAATTAAATTTTTAAATCTTAATAAATTATTGTCAACATGGTGTCTAGTTGACAGCATTTGCATGGCAATAGCTCTTTCATTTCATGCTAATTGGATATGTGACCAATCCCTTGAAAAATAGTATATTAATGGTTAATAAAGCAATTATGCATAATAAGGGAATATATAGCAATATAGCATATGAATAGACCATATGGCGTACAATAAATGATGCATTTTTATAAGAATGTGAATTATATAAAATTAGAAGCACAATCAATGCTCATTTGTCCATCTACCAATACTTAATTACTCCTATACGTAAGATATGCATAGTAAGCTTTTTCTAGATGCCTATGTATAGAATTATATAAAAAACATACCATAGTGGAATAGAGATCCTATTCTCTAGTATAAATTTATTCTTTAAAATTTTTTAATAGCCTTTTCAAATTAATAAACTTTTGAATAGAGTTATTTTCACTTAGCTATGAAAGTATCATTTTACTAAAACTATGTATAAGCCCTCCTTTTGTGAAGTTTCTAGTTTGATTGCCTAATTTATTGAAGCCATGGATATACAATTGTGCAAATTTAGGCGTAACCAAAACATATATGAATAAGCTCATTCTCTTGTAATTTTTTTAATTTATGTGGAAACTATATGAACTTTGTCAATTTAAGATGCAGTTATTATGTCAGTAAATGAAACATGGAGTTGTACCAACTTATGAAGTCCTCATATTTTGATAACAATGTATCATACTTTCTACATAAAAGTTCAAAAAGTAATTCTAGACCATTTGATATGTATGGCAAACAAATTTATCTGCAAACAAATTTATCTATCTTTCTTTCCCAATCCATATCGTGTCTCCCTTTTGAGCTTCTCCATGATCACTTTGTTACAATGTGTGATAACCACAATGATGACATATATATATGTACCACTAAGTTAAATTTTCTTAGTGAATTTCTATTTGTTAAAAACAATGCCTAAAAGAAATACCTAAGCTAGAAATAGTCAAAAATTATATTAATCTCTATTGACTATCTATTTGATTTTTTATCAAGTATATTTGTGTATTTCTAACATTTACACTTATAACATTCAAATCTATGTCATTGTCATTATCATCTTGTAGACCTTTTAAGTCATCGTTATCCTTAGAAATATTTGCTCTTAATATCTCACATATCTTAAAAGTTTGAAATGAAATACCTAAACTAACTAACCAAATAAAACTTCATCTTGAAAATTAACTATTATTAGTGAAAATATTCATTAAAAATATTTTTGGCTTTGGGAGCATTGATATCTCGCTTCTATTAAATTCATTAACCTAATTTGGTGTTTATTAGTGCCTTACTTAATGCTTTTCACATTTCTATATCCATGTGAGCCAGTACATCTCCCTTCTATGATGAAGGGTATGGGCATTTCAAATGGCTTATAATATGAGCCCAATATAGAATAACAACTTTCTCTATTAAACGTAACTTTATCATATTCAAACCTATGAAAACATCAAGATTCATTCATGCCTTCACATTGGATTCCAAATTTTATCTATATTCTTGTATAAAATCTCTTTAATTTTTTAGTTGCTTTGAGTTGCTTCTGTAATCCATTAGATACAGAACAATGCAATTTAAATAATATTTATAATAGTGCTTTTATTGAGACATGATTTTTGCCATTAAATATAAAACATGACATCTTTATCGAAGATCTCTTTAAATCATAATCAATTATTAACTTTTGGAGTTGCTGTAGAATAAATCAGGTAAGGAAACAATATATTAGGTTGGTTTGGTTTAATTCTCAAAATCCAAATGAAATAATAATAGCTGCAAAATTTCATGATTTTTTATTCTAATTGTTTCTCTATTAATGCACCACAAAAGAGGAAGGGAATCAACCTATGGATCTCTAGTGCTAAGAAGATTTATTTTTACTTATTTTTTCAGTACATTGATCTTGAATAAGAACTTTTTTTAAGTAGTAGCATTCAAGATGGTTTTGGAACCTACTATTGATGCAACTAAGAGATCTAGAGAAATACCTTCAGCCTCATATCTCCAATCTTCATAGGACCTAGGTAGAAGTGAAGGCCCAAGGGAAAAACCAGGTAAAGAAGCTATTATTAGCGGATGTATTGAACCTAACCTTATTGAAAATTAATTATCTTCACTACCACAATCTTCCATCATAACCTCATTTGCTAAATATCACTACAAGAGAAAAAAAAATATTACGACGCCCAAATGCGTCGCAATTACGTCGCTAAACATGCTATTGCAACGCAATAGCGACGCAATGACGACGTCGCTCAGATGTCCGTCGCAATCTCCATTTGTCGCAATTGCGTCGCAATATTGCGACTCTCTGCGACGCAACAATGTGTCGCAATATTGCGACGTATCCAAATGCGTCGCTAAATTTAAAACAATTTTTAATATTTAAAATTAATATTAAATATTGCGACGCATTCAATTGCGTCACAATATTGCGACGTATTTAGTTGCATCGCAATATTTAATAATAATATTTTAGATATAATAACGATGCAATTTGAGTCGCTAATGCGTCGCCAAGAATTTTTTTTTAAATATTGTGATGCAAGGTTATTGTGTCGCAATATTTAATAAATATTTTAGATATAATAGCGATGCAATTTGAGTCGTTAATGCGTCGCTATTAAATTTTTTTTTTAAATTATTGCGACGCCAGGTCATTGCATCGTAATATTTAATAATAATATTTTAAAAATATTAGCAATGCAATTTCAGTCACTAATGCATCGCTAATTAAATTTTTGTAAAAAAAATAAATATTAAAAATTAAAACGGTTAATACAATTTCATTATATTTAAATATTGATAGAAACATTCTTCACTCATATTGATCCAAACAATAATCATTCAATTTCTAAAATAATTAATATAAAATTTTGAAGTTTTCATGTACACCATATAAAAAGAAAAAAAATACATCAAGAATCTGAGCGATCACGTGGAGGCTGGAGACCTGCGACAAGCGGCTAACCATATCCTTAAATGACGCATCTGATCTCGCACGTCTGCAAGCTCCTGATCCCGGCCTCGCATACGCTGCTCGAACTCGTGCTCGACCTCCTACCGAACCTCCTGACGAACGTCCTGCCGAACCTCCTCCGTAATAGATCTCCGAATGTCGTCTAAACGCTCGGCAGGAATATCACCAGAAAATCACGAGCTGGAGGCCTGATGGGGAAAATATGAAGAAGCTTTTGTACCCAGACCATAGACCCTGCGGTCTGGCGGCTGCTGAGCACCAACAGCCTCCAAAAATACATGCGACTCTCCTCTGTTGAGAGTTCGACGGGCGTCTCCGCATCAGTGGAGTCGACCTGCGATGCCTGGGAGCGAAGCTCCTCGACTCGTGTCTTTGAATTATAAAATCAATAATAAATGAGTTAATAAATTTCTGGAAATAAAATTTTAGAAATTAAACAGATACTACATAAAGCTAATTTCTTACTGCAACCTCCCGTGATCGCGTGTCGACCCAGGAACCGTCCCTCCTGGTGTGTGTCGCCCTGAATAGACGAAACTCACTAGGATCTCCGCCCTTCTGCTCAAACTATAACAATAAAAAATTGATATTAATACAAATATTTAAAATAACTAAATTAGTAATTAAATTATTTATATTTTCTTACCATACGGCGTCTGTGCTCCTGAATCGAAATGGAGCCCGAGTATGGTGGGAGAGACCCATGCCAGGACCGCCCTTCTCGGATCGACGGTTCGTGCTGGCTGATGCGGACCTTCTGCGCCAGCCATCGGACTGCCAGGCTTGCTACCACTCGTGCCAAATACCCTCTGGCACATGCGCAGGACGCTGACCCGATGACCTCCAACGATGAAGCATGTCGGAGTATCGGCATCCCGTAAGAGCCTCCCATGCTACCCTAATGGCATCATGGCTGGCAGGGTCCCACGTAAACTTTTTCTGCATTAAAATAAACAGTTAGTTTCAGAATTTATTAAGATTAAGAAATGTTATATCAGTGATAAATTGTATTTAATAAGTTTACCTGAAACTCCCTCGTGGCTGGAGATACGTAGCGCCAATCGTAGCCACTGGGATCTGCACGCCTCTAAAATACGGCACTGATGTGGCTGGATACATGATGCTGCTCATAAATCTGTTAAAAAAATGTATGTTTATAAGTAATTGACTTAAAAATATAAACATATATTTTTAATTAGTATATACTTACAGCCCATGAGCATCAAGTCAAAGTACGGTGCGGCCGATGGTGGAAGAACTGTCGAAGGTATGTGCCGATCGGCTGGATGGTAATACCAATGCAGGATCACCACCGACTGCTGGAGAGATCGAAGGCTATGCGATGTGTGGAGATCCGAACTCTCCATCTCCAAGCTCATGTGATCTATGCAGCAGGGCTACGTCCCTGCTCACTCCGTATGTCGTCTGTAGATCTACCTCTACCCATCATACTGAAAATACTAAAGATTCATGCAATTAAATTACAATTAATGATTGACTATGTAAAAATTTACCACTTATAAAATAAAGTTGAATTTAAAAAACCTCTATGTTTAATCGGTGTCATTTGTTTCATGAAATGTTGGTTCAACATCCGATGCCATATCGGACTGCGATTCAGTTTCATTATCATCGGAAGGAAACTGAACATTTGCATCCACAATTTCTTGGACATCACCATTTGGATCTCTAAATGATGTTTCAGGAGCCCTTGTGTCATCCTCAATTGCATGCATTTCCATCTCATCCTCTTGAAATGTAGGGCACTCGGCTGATTGACTTGATAACTCTCCTCTAATAAGATTGTTGAACGTAGGACGATTTTAGAAATAGCCCACCAATCTCGCTTGTCATTGCGCAAACTTGGATATCCGCAGTAAAACACTTGCTGAGCTTGGGATGCAAGGATGAATGGGTCATATTTCTGCAATCTTCATCGATGGTTCACTTCAACCAAATTGTAGTCGTTATGAACCGTTTTGCCCATAGGAACTGTCGGATCGAACCAATCGCAACGAAACAATACGGTTCGTTTCATAGGCCAACCGGGATATTCAACTTCAACCACCTCTACTAACTTTTCATAATAATCCTGCATATTTGCTCCAACACTTTCTCCTTTAACACATACGCCCCAGTTCTGCGTGCCTCTTGAAGCTGCTAATTGTTCAATCTGAAATTTGTACCCATTAACAAAATAGCCAGTAGAGTTGTTACGGTCTTCAATGGCCATTGCGATAGACATTTAATGAAAATTATCGGTTGGGGACCATGGACCGTTTACCTATAAATTAATAAGCTATTCACAACCAATTCAAAAAATTAAAGCCATTATTGAAATTAATTGAGTGATACTACTCATAAATTCATAAAACCAGTAAGCGAACTCCGTTTCTAACTTCTGTCCAATTGCAAATTGATTGATGTCAGGATTCATCTGTCGTTGTCTATCACAATACATCCTTATGGGATGATAAGGATTAAAACTGATGTTAGCAATTAAATATTGTGGTATATTATAATTTAAATTAGAAGTTCCAATTAAGCATTGAAGTATACACTTACTCAATATATGGATCGACTTCTCTACAGTTCATTAGGATATAATAATGTGCTGCATTATAGTCCATATCTCTAAGATTTCTTGATTTCTGCCCCCAAATGAACGGCCGATACCTTTAAAAATTGATATTCTACCATCATTAGGTTCTTCTTCGTCCACACATACATCATCGTTACGACCAAGATTTTGGCTCCTCGTGTGGACGTGACCCTCAAAGTATGTGAGGCAAAAGCTGAAACTTCTTCGACCAAGTGTGCATTGCATATAGAACCTTCAACCCTTGCCTTATTACGCACATTATTTTTTAACTTCTTAAGGTACCTATATGTAAAGTTGAGACAAAAAATTAACCAATTTTCTCGCAATGAAATAATATTTGAAATGTCAATATGTCTTAATAATGTATATATTTACCTCTCGAAAGGATACATCCAGCGATATTGCACAGGACCAGCTATGCTCGCTTCGTATGGCAAGTGAACCGGTAAATGCTCCATTGAGTCAAAAAAACTGGGAGGAAATATTCGCTCTAGCTTGCATAAAATAATTGAAATTTTCTCCTCAGCCTTGCCATGGATGCAGAAGTAATGATTGTGGCAGACAACTCCTTAAAGAACAAGCTAGCTCTGTCAATGCCTTCCAGACATGTTGCGAAAGCAACTCACAAAAAGCTATAGGCAATAACCATTGCATGAAAACATGACAGTTGTAACTCTTCATGTCGAACAACTTGAGCTTATGCATGTCCACACACCTACCGATATTTGAGGCATAACCATCTAAAAATTTTAACGCTCTAAGCCAGTTACATAAAACTTCTCGTGAATTTCTATCAAGAGTGTAACAGGCTTTAGGATAGGTCCCGTCGGTACTCCTCCTCAAATCACCTCTCTGCAATACTGATTAAGTTCTTCTCTTGACTTTGCAGTGTCTTTTGTTTTCCTGGGATGTTTAGCACCGTGTTAAATATGTTATCAAAAAAATTTTTCTCGATATGCATAACATCCAAGTTGTGCCAGATGAGATTTGTGCTACAATAAGGCAAATCCCAAAATATACTCCGCTTCTTCCAGTTATGTTCTTTACATATACGGCCATTTATTCTATCTGCATCTGGTTCCCAAGCATACCTCAACCCCAAATGCTCTATAGTATCAAATATATCCGTGCCGGACTTAACCGGTTCGGCGAATTTTGTGACTGCTTTGTTCTTCCGGAAGGCGATCAAGTTACGCCTGTAAGGATGATTTGGGGGTAAGAACTTCCTATGATTATCAAACCATGACTGCTTACCACTCTTCTGCAATGTAAATGTATCCGAATCATACATGCAATGAGGGCATGCCAGACGTCCAGCAGTGCTTCAACCAGACAACATTGCATATGCCGGGAAGTCACTTATTGTCCACATCAAAGCAACTCTCATGATGAAATTCTGTTTCATAGAAATGTCGTAGGCTACGACTCCTGTTTCCCACAACATTTTCAATTTGAACACCAACGGTTGCAGGAAGACATCAATCTTTTCCAGGCTAATGCTAGGGCTTGAGTTCGGGTCGGGCCGCAAGGCGGTCCGTTTAATCATGAGACTTCACAAGCATTCAAGTGTCCTAAATTAATTCTACTTCACTCCATGTCTAAAAGGTAAGGCCATATCCCATTCAAGAATATTTTTGTGATATGTTATTCTGCTATTAATTATNAAAGGTAAGGCCATATCCCATTCAAGAATATTTTTTGTGATATGTTATTCTGCTATTAATTATCATCGATCAGTTACGTTGAAATTTCAGCAGCATTTCCCCATATGTTCTCCTAAATGTGTGGCATATATGCCACACTAGGAGAATGTATGAGCAAATATAAACTGCAATCTCACCCACGATGATTATAGCAGACTAACATATCGCTAACATTCTCAAACTGTCCACCAGGACATTTGAGAATTGCAAGACTAAGTCTTACAAATTCTCAAACGGTCTAAAGGTTATAGTGCTGTGATTAATAATATAGAAATCCGAAGACAATCGAACTTATGCTTGCTATTCTTAAATTCTTGTCAATTATACATATATATAGGAATAGTGTTCTATATATATAGTCACTGACTTCTTAAGATTATTACGTCGAATATAATGTTTGTGAAGACTAAAATATAAATCATGAAACTACTAATTTATTGCTGAAAATTAAATAATAATACAACAAGACTTCTATTTAGCATTACATAATTTAATGCATCATTCAATTTGAAGCAGAATGTAATAATCAAGACATACAATTGTAAATAACTATAAATGCACAAATTTATTGCATAACAGCTATAAAAGAATGAAAAGCTACGACTGTAATTTTGAAATTACCTAATCTAAAGAGTTATGGTTAATGAGCTAATTAGTTGACCTAAATAGCTAAGCTAATTCAACTCGACCTATCTAAGAGTTTTGATTGATGATCTAAAGAGACAAGGTTGATGTCTAAAATAAGCTTACTTGAGAAGTTAAAACTGATAAGCTAAATTAATTGACCTAAATAGCTACGATTTATGAGTTTAATCAGTTGATTTAAAAGAGTCATGATTGATGAGCTAAATCAGTCTATCCAAAGAGCTCGACTAATGACATAAATTAATTAATTTATAACTAATCTAATAAAAAATTAGATTAGTCACATTTTTTTAATATTTATCATCAAATTATTTAAAATATTTTTAAAAATAATAAATATAATAGAATCTAAATTTTGTGTTAATTTTTTTTTCTTGAGTGTTAAAAAAAATTTTTTTGGAAGGGGCCGGGGGTGGAGAAACCCCCCCTAGCTGTTACTTTTTTAAAAAAAAAAATTAAGTTGCCCATGTTTTAAAAATATATTTATATTTTTTATATTTGTCATCAAATTATTTGAAAATATTTTTTTAAAAACAATAAAATATGATAGAATCTAATTTTTTTGTAATTTTTTATGAGTGTTAATTTTTTTTTAATTGAAGGGGCCGAGGGTGGGGAAAAGCCCCCTAGCTGTTACTTTTTTTTTTTGGTCTGGCCACCGTGGCCATACCGGCCACGGCAGCGGCCGTCGCTGGAGAAGACGAACGGGAGGGGGGGTGGGGAAACCCCCCCCCCCATAACTGTTTTTTTTTCCGGTGGCCTGGCCACCGTGGCCAGGCCACGGCCGGCCATGGCAGCGGCCGTGGCCGGAGAAGACGGCCCGGCCGTGGCCATGGCCGTAGAACGAAGGGGGGTGAGAACCCCCCACCGAAACTATAATTTTTTTTTTGGTGGCCTGGCCACCGTGGCCAGGCCACGGCAGCGGCGTGGCCGGAGAAGACGAACGGAAGGGGGTGGGGAAAATCCCCCCCCCCCAATTAATATTTTTTTCGGTGGCCTGGCCACCGTGGCCAAGCCACTGCCGGCCACGGCAGCGGCCGTGGTCGAGAAAACGAAGGGGGGGTGGGGAAAACCCCCCCAAACTATAAATTTTTTTTTGGTGGCCTGGCCACCGTGGCCAGGCCACGGCCGGCCATGGCAGCGGCCGTGGCCGGAGATGACGGCCACGGCCGTGGCCTTGGCCGGAGAAGACGAGGGGGGTGGGGAAACCCCCCCCCCCAAAATGTAAATTTTTTTTGGGTGGCCTAGCCATCGTGGCCAGCCACGGCCGGCCACGGCAGCGGCCGTGGCCGGAGAAGACGACCACGGCACGCCGTGGCCGTGGCCGGAACCTATTTTTTAAAAAAAAATAATTTAGGAGGAGGGGGGCTTACCTCGATCGCGAGGGGACGCCGTCGGAGTGGGGGGAGCTTCCGCCGGGGAGATGACGGGGGAGCCGGAGGAGCGGACGGATGGCGGCGGCTAGGGTAGGAATAGGAGAAGAAGAGAAGGGAAGGGGGGGGCCGACCCGACCAAGCATTAAAAAGTGGTGATTAGCGATGCAATTTATGCATCGCTAATCACTCGCTTTTTTTTAAAATTTTATTATGGATTAGCGACGCAACAATGAGTTGCTAATCCATCGCTTATTTGGCTTTTTTTATTTTATGTAAAATTTAGCGACGCAACTAATTGCATAGCTAATGAGTCGCTAACTTGGCGCCAATGTCCGACGGAAAAATAATTTTTATTTTCTAGAAAATTGCATCACAATACGTTGCAATATTTTTTAAATATTTATAACTGATAAATTTATATTTTCTAAAAATAATTGCGACACAAATTTTGCATCGCAATATTTTTTTAAATTTTTTAATTACATTTATTTTTCTAAAAAACATTGCGACGCAATACATGCGTCGCAATATTAAAAATTATTTGCTTCGAAAAATTATTTTTATTTCTAAGAAACTGCGTCGCTAATGCATCGTAATATTTTTTTAATACTTATAACTGATAAAAATTATATTTTCTGAAAAAAAAATTATGATGCATATATTGCGTCGCAATATTTTTTTAATTTTTTTATTACATTTATTTTTCTTAAAAACATTGCGACGCAATAAATGTGTCGCAATATTAAAAATTATTTTCTCTGAGAAATTATTTTTATTTTCTAGGAAATTACATCGTAAATGCATCGCAATATTTTTTAAATATTTATAACTGATAAAATTTATATTTCTGAAAAATTACATCACAAATGCATCGTAATATTTTTTAAATATTTATAACTGATAAATTTATATTTTTTGAAAATAATTGCAACACATAATGCGTCGCAATGTTTTTTAAAATTTTTTAATTATATTTATTTTTCTAAAAAACATTGCGACGCAATACATGCGTCGCAATATTAAAAATATTTTCTCTGGAAAAATTATTTTTAGAAAACTGCGTCGCTAATGCGTCACAATATTTTTTTAATAATTATAACTGATAAAAATTATTTTCTGAAAATAATTGCGACGCACATATTGCATCGCAATATTTTTTTAATTTTTTTATTACTATTATTTTTCTTAAAAATATTGTGACGCAATAAATGCATCGCAATATTAAAAATTATTTTATCTAAAAAAATTATTTTTATTTTCTTGAAAATTGCATCGATCGATCAATCCGATAGGCGATGATCTGACGGTTGCGATCGATTCAAGCCGTGATCCCGATCAGCCACGATCGATCCCGGACCGTTGCAATCAGTTCGAGATCGCCGATGAACCGACGGTTGCCATCGATCAAAGTCCTGATCCCGATCGGCCACGACCGATCTCGGACCATGGCGATCGGTCCGATCGACAATGATCCGACGATTGTGATCGATCAAGCCGTGATCCCGATCGGCCACTACCGATCTCAGACCGTGGTGATCGGTCTGATTGCCGACGATCCGACGGTTGTGATCAATCCAAGCCGTGATCCGGATCGGCCACGATCGATCTCGGACCGTGGCGATCTGTCCGATCGACGATGATCCAACGGTTGCGATCGATCCAAGCCTTTATCCGATCGGCCACGACCGATCATGGACCGTGGCGATCGGTCCGATCGCAGACAATCTGACGGTTGCCATCGATCCAAGTAGTGATCCCGATCGGCCACGATCGATCTCGAATCATGGCAATCGGTCTGATCGCCGATGCTCCGACGGTTGCGATCGATCCAAGCCGTTATCCCGATCGGCCACGACCGATCTCGGACCGTAGCGATCGGTCCGATCGCCGACGATCCGACGGTTGCGATCGATCCAAGCCGTGATTCCGATCAGCCACGATCGATCTCGGACCGTGGCGATCGGTCCGATCGGTGATGATTCGACGGTTGCGATTGATCCAAGCCGTGATCCCAATCGGCCACGACCGATCTCGGACCGTGGCGATCTGTCTGATCGCCGACGATCCGACGGTTGCGATCGATCCAAGCTGTGATCCCGATCGGCCACGACCGATCTCGGACCGTGGCGATCGATCTGATCACTGACGATCCGACGGTTGCAATCGATCCAAGCCCTGATCCCGATTGGCCACGACCGATCTCGGACCGTGGCGATCGGTCCGATCGCCGACGATCCGATGGTTGCGATTGATCCATGCCCTAATCGATCCCGATCAGCGATGAACGATCTTGGACCATCGCGATCGATCCGATAAGCGACGATCTGATGGTTGCGATCGATCCAAGCCGTGATCCCGATCGGCCACGACCGATCCCGGACCGTTGCAATCAGTCTGAGATTGCCGATGATCCGACGGTTGCGATCGATCAAAGTCCTGATCTCGATCGGCCATGACTGATCTCGGACCATGGCGATCAGTCCAATCGGCGACGATCCGACGGTTGCGATCGATCGAAGCCGTGATCCCGATCAGCCATGATCGATCTCGGACCATGGCGATCAGTCCGATCGCCGACAATCCGACGGTTGCGATCAATCCAAGTCGTGATCCCGATCGGCCATGACCGATCTCGGACCATGGCGATCTGTCCGATCGGCGATGATCCGACAGTTGCGATCGATCCAAGCCCTGATCCCGATCGGCCATGACCAATCTCAGACCATGGCGATCGGTTCGATCACCGACGATCCAACGGTTGCGATCGATACAAGCCGTGATCCCGATCGGCCACGACCGATCTCGGACCATGGCGATCGGTCCAATCGACGATGATCCGACGGTTGCGATCGATCCAAGCCCTGATCCCGATCGGCCACGACCGATCCCAGACCGTTGCGATTGGTCTGAGATCGCTGATGATTCGACGGTTGCGATTGATCCAAGCCCTGATCCCAATCGGCCACTACCGATCTTGGACCATGGCGATCGGCCCGATCACTGACGATCCGACGGTTGCGATCGATTAAAGCCATGATCCCGATTGGCCACGACCGATCTCAGACCGTGGCGATCGGTCCGATCGCCGACGATCCGACGGTTGCGATCGATCCAAGCCGTGATCCCGATCGGCCACGACCGATCTCGGACCGTGGCGATCGGTGCAATCAGCGACGATCCGATGGTTGCGATCGATCCAAGCTGTGATCCCGATCGGCCACGACCAATCTCGGACAGTGGCGATCGGTCCGATCGCCGACGATCCGACGGTTGCGATCGATCCAAGCCATGATCCTGATCGACCATAACCGATCTCGGACTGTGGCGATCGGTCCGATCGGCGACGATCCGATGGTTGTGATCGATCCAAGCCATGATCCCGATCGGCCATGACCGATCTCGGACCATGACGATCGGTCCGATCGCCGACGATCCTACGTTGCGATCGATCCAAGCCGTGATCCCGATCGGCCACGACCAATCTCGGACCATGGCGATCGGTCCGATCGGAGACGATCCGACAGTTGTGATCGATCCAAGCCCTGATCCCGATCGGCCACGACCGTTCTCGGACCGTGGCGATCGGTCCAATCGCCGACGATCCGACAGTTGCGATCGATCCAAGCCCTGATCAATCTCGGTCGGCGATGAACGATCTAAGACCATCGCGATCGATCCGATAGGCGATGATCTGATGGTTGCGATCGATCCAAGCCGTGATCCCGATCGGCCACGACCGATCCCGGACCGTTGCAATCAGTCCAAGATCGTCGACGATCCGATAGTTGCGATCGATCAAAGTCCTGATCCCGATCGGCCACGACCGATCTCAGACCGTGGCGATTGATCCGATCGGCGACGATCCGACGGTTGCGATCGATCGAAGCCGTGATCCCGATCGGCCACGACCGATCTCGGACCGTGGCGATCGGTCCGATCACCGACGATCCGATGGTTGCGATCGATCCAAGCCGTGATCCCGATCGGCCACGACCGATCTCGGGCCGTGGGGATCTGTCCAATCAGCGATGATCCGATGGTTGCGATCGATCCAAGCCCTGATCCCGATCGGCCACGACCGATCTCGGACTATGGCTATCGATCCGATCGTCGATGATCTGACGGTTGCAATCGATCCAAGCCGTGAACCCGATCGGCCACGACCGATCTCGGACTGTGGTGATCGGTCCAATCGGCGACGATCCGACGGTTGCGATCGATCCAAGCCGTGATCCCGATCTGCCACGACCGATCCTGGACCATTGCAATCGGTCCGAGATAGTCGACAATTCGATGGTTGCGATCGATCCAAGTCCTGATCCCGATCGGCCACGACCGATCTCGGACCGTGGCGATCGGTCCGATCGCCGACGATCCGACGGTTGCGATCGATCCAAACCGTAATCCTGATCGGCCACGACCGATCTCGGACCATGGCGATCGGTCCAATCGGCGACGATCCGACGGTTGCGATCGATCCAAGTCCTGATCTCGATCATCCACGACCAATCTCGGACCGTGGTGATCAGACCGATCGGCGATGATCCGACGGTTGCCATCGATCCCAGCCCTGATCCCGATCGGCCACGACCGATCTCAGACCGTGGCGATCGATCCGATCGGCGACGATCCTATGGTTGCGATCGATCCAAGGCCTGATTCCGATCGGCCACGATCGATCTCGGACCGATCACTATTTTACATAATTAATTTTTTTTAAAACATTGCGATGCAAAGGGTTGCGTCGTAATTTTTTAATATGATAATTATATTATATAAAAATTAATTTTATTTAAAATAATTGCGATGCAACAAATGTGTCGCTAAATTAAAACATAATTTTTCTAATTTTCTAGTTTATTGCGTCGCTAATTTATTGCTATTTAACATAATTAATTTATTTAAAAATATTGTGACGCACTAAGTTACGTCGCAATATTTTTTCTCATAATTATATTTTATAAAAATTTATTTTATTCAAAATAATTGCGATGCAATTATTGCATCACTAAATTAAAAATAATTTTTTTAATTTTTTGATTTATTGCATCGCTATTTAATATAATTAAATTTTTTAAAAATATTGCGACGCACTGTGTTGCGTCGCAATTATTTTTTCTCATATTTATACTTTATAAAAATTAATTTTATTTAAAATAATTGCGATGCAGTTAGTGAGTCGCTAAATTAAAAAATAATTTTTCTAATTTTCTGGTTTATTGCATCACTAATGCGTCGTTATTTAACATATTTAATTTTTTAAAAACATTGCGACACACTGAGTTGTGTCGCAATATTTTTTTCTTATATTTATATTTTATAAAAATTAATTTTATTTAAATTATTTGCGATGCAATTGGTGCGTCGCTAAATTAAAAATAATTTTTCTAATTTTCTGATTTATTGCGTCGCTAATGCGTCGCTATTCAACATATTTAATTATTTTAAAAACATTGCGATGCACTGAGTTGCATCACAATATTTTTTTCCTATATCTATATTTTATAAAAAATTTATTTAAAAATATTGCGACGCATTATTTGCGTCGCTAAATAAAAAAATTAATTTTTTTTGATTTTCTGGTTTATTGAGTCGCTAATGCGTCGCAATGTTTAGTTGTCACGGAGGCGTCGCAAAGTGGTCGCAATTTTGCGACGCGATGATGCATCGCTAAATTTGCGTCGCTATTTCAATATTTTCTTGTAGTGTATAACTCTCACGAGTGAAATTCATGAATCAAACCTCTAGTCCTTTTTTTCTTAAAAGTAGTCATTTTATCTAATTTTATTAATGATAATATTGTTGTTGTCCCAATTACAACGAGCTTCTAACACAACTTAGTTGCAAAATATAACCCAAAATTAATTTTATCGGCCACATCTTTAATCCACTTTTCTTAGTTAAAAGGGCAACTAGTGCCCCCCTTTTTTATAAATGGGACAAAATAGTCATTGTAATTTGATCGATAACTTGGTTAATAGTTTTATAATAAATAAAATATATAATCTTGGTTTTTTTACTATATAAACTAAAATAATCCATGTCTCCACATTTCTAGAATCTAACTAAGGTCTAATTTTGCTATAGCTTTAAAATCTTCTGCTATTAAAGAACCGACAACTCAAATAAATATAAATAAAATATCCTATTAATAAAAGGGCTAATTTTATTAATAGATGCATTGAACCTAACCATATAATTTAGTTATCAAATATAACTCTAAGATCGTTCCTTGTCTTCAAAACTTTATCAAAATGGTCTTTCTTCTCTCTATTAAAGAACTTCATAACTAGAAGTCCTTATTAAAGGATTAGGGTAGAATCTATATAAATTTTAGTTACAAAATATATAGATAAAACATCTTTAAGAATGCAACACTTTTAAAGAATATAAAATTATGAGGTTTTAATGATCAATTTCATTTCAAAAATAAGATGCATCTAAATATTTTTTATAATGCAACACCCTTTATTAAATACAGAGATATGAGAGTTCTTAGTCAACCACAAATAATCTATTGAGGCAAACAATAATCTTGATATATTTTCATATCGGCTAGGCTCCTAACCCCTCTCACCAACAAAAAGAGTAGCAAAATCCTTCAAAATTTTAATGTCTTTCACCTAAGGATTCCAATTTATTTCTTTCTTTTCATATCTGGTTAACATCCATTCCTACTTCGAAATATTTTTTACCACCCAAGTTTTTCAATTCCATGAAGGGTAGCAAAAAATTTCAATAAAAATTTCAGCAATAAATTAATAAGAAGGAATGATATGATATTTTATTGAACCCAAATAGATTTTGAACGCCTTGATGATTCCGATTCTTTTCTTTCTTTCATATCCGGTTTAACATCCATTCTTACCTCAAAACATTTTTTGCCACCCAAGTTTTCCAATTCCATGAAGGATAGTAAAAATGTTTCAATACAAATTTCAGCAATAAATTCAATAAGAAGGAATGATATCAATAATTTTTTGCCACCCAAGTTTTCCCCATTTTGATTCCTTTTCTTGTTCTTTGTTCGATGATGCCTCTTTTCCTTTGTTTTTGAAGACTTGTTTGTCACTAAGAATTGCTTCTTTGACCCCCAGTGGTGGTTGAACAATTTAATGCGGTGCAAATGCTCTTCCTGGCAACTTTCTTAAATAATTTCTCCCTAAGTAAGAGACCCACTCACTTTTCTTTGACCCCTGCAAGAAATTTTATTCTCTTCTGACGGTGTTCATCTTTCTCTTCACTTGAGATGATAAAGACCTCTCTTACTTCATTAGGATGGCAATGGCCCAACCATGGCGATTTCTATTGAGACCCGTTCCTCACCCCATTAAGCCGTTATACTTAATGGAATGCAGCGACGGAATAACCGGCCAGATAAACAGATACCCATTGGGTATCCATTTAGCAATTTATATTAAAAAATAAAATTATTTTATTAAACTTATAATTTACTAAAAGTTTAAAAAAATACTAATACTAATAAGAAGTTCTGGCTTTGATGCGCAGGGCGACTGTGTGAAAGAAGAGAAGAGACAAGAAGATTTAAATGTATTTTACTATAATTTTTTAGTATATATGTTTTATTTATTTTAAATTTTAATATTTAGTATATATATTTATATATATAATTTAATATATTATATTAAAGCTAACGGATAGTCGACCCTATATAGTCCGAAAAAGGCTTAGATGAGTAGTTATATTAAAGCTAACGGAGAAGAAGATGGATAAACGGGAATGGAGTGAAGGATACCGTTCTGGTCGTTTACCCGTTTAGCCATAAATAGATAATTTTTGTACCTATTAAGCCGTTTATACTATAATTTTTTTGATCCATTAGAGTCGGTATCGAAACGGCTAAATGAAAAAATTATTATCCGTATTCCTCATCAACCTGGATGACGAGGCTGTCTTTGTTGGAATATTAAACTTGTTTTAATGCACTCTTAAAAGATCAAAGGCTTGAGAAAGGAAGAGTCACTCTTGAAAAGACCAAAGGCTTCATGGGAGAAAGGAAGAGTTACTCTTGAAAAGACCAAAGGCTTCATGGGAGAAAGGAGAGTCATTTTAAAAAGATAAGATGGTTCAGAAATTTAAAATTGACTCTTAGTATTTTGTAATTGACTCTTAATTTTCTGCAAATGTATTTTAGTTTTTCTATGCATGTATTAAATAGTGGTATATGAAAGGACATCTAGATGTTTATAAATATGGGAGGTGTTTGCCTATGAAATGTAGAAGTAGAAGAAGAGATGATGATGATGAAAATAGAGAGAGACCCAAAAGATGTATTCCCTCTAACATCTCCATAATAAGAGAGTGTTATTTTTCTTATTGAAAGTATTCTCTACTTCCATCAATCTGGTATCAAAGCTCCTTGTGTGCCCACCTTGTTTTCAACAAGTGGTATATCATTTCTATTAGCTTTCCTCTCTCACTCCCAGCATTTCTCTTTGAGTATTCTAGAGCACTACCAAAAATATTATTTTCAACAGTCTTCTCCACTATCTTCTCTTCTTCTTCCACCATCCCTTGCAATCCGAACTCTTGCTTCCAATGCTTGATAGTGGTGCTTGCATGGTCTTTATTATAGTTTGGCGGTACGGGAAAGTGAGCATCAATGGGTGGAAGGTTTGGCGATGTAATTCTAAAGCTGTTCTCTCCTTAGAACCTGATCGCTCTGATTCAACCGAAGGTCCTCGTGCTGTTGTTAAACTGGATATCACACAAATCTTCGAGAGTAGAATTTGAATCAAGGAAGTGAAAAGAGATTAAAAGTGAATTAACGAATGCATAATTCATCAACTTGTTCTCCTTTTATACAGCTTGGATGGGTGTAATAAAACACATCATTACAAGAAGACACATCCTATCAAAAGACATCCAATCATGCAGATACTTTAACTTTCAAAATTGGCAGGTATTTTTGTACATCTCAGAAGATGGTTTTCCGGAGGAAGTTACTCCAAGATTTGGTAAAGGGACACGTCTCTTGTCGTAATCCAGTACACCAAGCCCATAGTAATTAGGAACACGCTTCGTGCACCACACACGAAGGACTCAGCATATGGATTGAGTCCTATCGACCCTCATGGTAAGCCTTGTTTTGCAATCAATGTGCTAAGGTAAATTTAATTTTGATTTTTGCACAATTTAATCGATGAATCGCATTGTGCCTGCAGCCGAAAGGTCAGCATTTATAGGCCAAATAAAGGAGGAACTGGGCAAACGCCATAGGAGGTCCAGTTCCAGTGATAAGCACAGGGCCGAGAAGAGGTCCTGCCACTCTGGCTCCCATTCTAGGAGGCCTAAAAAGGATGGTGCTGGCCGCCGTCCCTCGCTGCCATGGGATGAAAGTGTTCAAGTACCGGCGGCGATTTACGAACCTTCGGTGCCGGAGGAAGGTCTGGTATTGGGGGGAGATCAGGCTGCCAAGGGGATTCTAGAGGAGGCTATCGGAGTCTCTCCCTCATAGATAGTTGTTTTGTTAGATGATGGTGAGGGAGTATCGCTAGCTCATTCTATGGTCCCCATGGTTGGGGTTGCTCGATCTTCTCTATTGGAGGTCGGCAATCCTGAAATGTCATAGGTTGACGTGGGAAAGATCCTTGCTTCAATCGAGGTGGGAGAAATGGTTGTGGTTGCCGAAGCTCAGTCTGGGCTACCCATTGGAGAGTCAGCGGAGGCCGAAGGGGAAATCGAACCGGTTGAACCGGTGATGGAGCCTCGCAGAACGTCTCCCGTCGGAAGGCCCTCCACCGAAGCACTGGAGGCCCCAAGAGAAACTGAGGCTCTAGAGGGTCCGCCGGGGCGAAGAAATGTTTGAAGAAGAAGAGGAAGGGGGATCGCCGAGTGAAGGGAATGTCCAAGTTGGGGCTCCCCTCGTCAGAGCTGAAGCACCCGAGGTTCCTTAGATGAGGACCTTGGTGGAGGAGGTTAGCCGGACAATGGCTCCAGAGGCCGCAACTTCCTAGATCAGCCCTTCGGGAGTGGACTTTTTCTCACACGACCCAAAGGTGGATGACATGTTCGCTGCCTTAATGCGGTCTGTGATCCATAGGGGAGAGAGTTCCTCGGCGGGAGGATATAATCCGATGGATCTCATTGATGTGGCCTTCAGGTATACTGGAGTGCTGAATGAAACCTTCCTCCTCACCGAGATCGACAACCTCGCTCTCACGAAGATTGCCTTGGATTATGCTTCTCGGGTAAGTTGTTATACTGAAACAAAGGTTTTAGCCGGTTAGTTTGGTCGCGTTTTCTCACATGCAATTTTTTGCAGATTGCTTTGATTATGAGGGCGTTAAAATGGCGTTTGCACTTGGCCATTGGAGCTTGGGCTCAAGCCCAGAGAGAAATCGATTGCCTCAAGGAGAGGGTGGACTCGACAACCACTCTTTCCCGATCCTTGGCGATCTCCCAAAAGGAGCTTGAGAGGATGGGTGAGTCTCTTTCGACTGCAAGAGAGAGAGCCTCTCAGCTTGCTGTACAGGTCAACGAGCTTCAGGGCTTCTACGAGCAATCAGACAATGCCCGCCTGGAGTTGTCGCGAATTCAATCTCAGCACGCCGAGGAGATAAATGATATGCGGAAATGCTTCGACGATAGGTGGAATGAGATGAGGGCTAGGGCAGATAAGAGGCTTGCTAATGAGAAACGTAGGTTCCGGAGGCAGCAGGAACAAATTGCTGACTTAAATAAGAAATTGGGCAACGGTGAAGATCGGGTTAAATGGCAGCAAGGTCAAATTGCTAAGTTGACTGCTGACCTTGCCCAGTCTTGCCTGGAGAATTACGGTAAATAATCACGGATTAATAGCCTTAAGATTAGGCTCCAGCAGGTGGAGACGGACAAGTCAAAGGCTCTCGATGAGGTTCGTGGGTTGAACACGAAAATGACTCAACGGAAGGAAGAGGTATGTTATCTCCTACTATTCTTTATTTTGGCTTTTTGACTTTTGCCTTACTTGGCCCCTTGCCTGTAGGTGAGCAAAATGGGGCTTGAGTTCCAGGAGCGGCTGACCTTCGAAGAGGAAATGGCCTTGAGCCACCGAAGGAATTCTGAACTAGAAAAGCAATTGGCTGAAGCAAACGCACAGGCCTCCTTGGCAGTGGAGGAATACAAAAACTCTGCTCAATTTACCGAGGAGCGTAGGGCAGCCTGTGCCAATGCGTTTCTGTTCGGCGAGGAGGAGACACGAGCTAAAATCTCTGAGGCCTATCCTGAGTTGGACTTGTCTTTTCTAGAAGCCGAACATTACGAGACTCGTACCCCGGGGGCCGAGGAAGCCGAGTATGGGGAGATCTTGGATGTTGATCTCGAGGCTATTTTGGGCATTGACGTGGTTGCCGAGGTATCTCAATGAAACAATTTCGAAGAGGGCGGATCGAGTCATGCCTCCCCAGATGCTGCTGCAAGAGACGCTGGGTCTGATCCTAAACCTTGATTTTCCAGGGCTATCATATGTATTTTCTGCTTTCAGATTTGTAATCTGGTTGAAATTTCCGATGAATGGGTCTTTCGCCTTCACTTGTTTGCCTTTTTTGGATGATCTTTTTATCTCAAGTTTTCTTCTAACTGTAAACGGATTATAATTCATTCGCGATGTTAGGTCGGTTTGGTTTGGACTTGAGTAAACATCTCGATCGAGGCATAAAAT
Organism: Calamus simplicifolius; assembly: GCA_900491605.1. Classification (NCBI taxonomy): domain Eukaryota; kingdom Viridiplantae; phylum Streptophyta; class Magnoliopsida; order Arecales; family Arecaceae; genus Calamus; species Calamus simplicifolius. The sequence continues at coordinate 146,450 of UESW01004196.1, read as the reverse complement.
GATTCGGCGCTGCCAAGGAATATAGTTCCGATCCCGCTCGGAGCGAGTAAGGAAATTTGTCCTGCGGAAGTATAGAATAGCTCGGCTTGAAATGGCCAAGAATTGCAGAGGTATCCTGGTTAGGGCCGAGGTTAGATAGTTCGGCCTGTCCGAAGCGAAGAAGTGGATATGCTTTCGGTCGAGGTACACGAAGCGGCTTTGCTGAAAAGCACTTCACCCTTGTCAGGGGCATTTACTTCGTTGGCCTTTTTCGACGCAGGTCCTTTTAACATATGCGACAAGCATTTGGTCGCCATTGGATGGCGTCGTTTTCAAAAGGGGATTTCCCAAGCCTACCTGTATCTTAAGGACCTGCTGTCGATTTCATGCATTTAAGGCTCTCGATTTGAGATCAGGGGGAGATCCCTTGCCTTTTGTCGTGGCTTGGGAGACGCATTTGGTGCGCTTCGAAAAGTGATTCTTTTCTTTTGCCCTACCATGTAGCAATGGGGCAGGGTGTTTCAAATTTCGGGGCTTCCCTCTTTAATAACTACCCCGGGCTTGCTTGCCTATAAAATGGGGAGAGCGGGCCGTGTTAGGCTATCTCCCAAAACTTTGTTTTCCTGTAAAAGTTTTCATGATGTCTGTGTCTCTGAGGTTGAGAGTGGAGAGACTGATCTTTTCTTTTGCAAGTCGATTTTCCCCGGATAGCTGGGGTGATAAAGAAGCCGCTGAAGAGCAGACCATCCTCAAGAGGGAAATTTTGGAGATTATATGGAGAGCGCACGAGAGGTCCGCAGAGACCATATGGGGAGCGCATGTATGCGCTCCCTGTGTGTCTTTCGTCACTTAACATGAGGACCATCGAAAATGCAAAGCATGCATATCCCCAAGGTAAGGGCGGACTTTTCCTTCTTCCTCGGGTTGGATTCCTCAATTCATCCGACCGAAGAATCTTTCGCCATGTGAAGAGGGAGGAGAGCAGTGTGGGCCTGCTAGTACCCTGCCTTTCACAATCGGGCAGTGACCCGTAGCCCAGCATCTCGCTTAGGGAGAATGTCTCCCCGGCATCGACATCCGCGGGTCTTCCTCCCGTTTTTGGATCTCTTAGTTCACCCAGTGGACCTGTGGGTGGCCAGTTCGTTCTTTGGCATCGGCTCAACAGAGCTTTTCTGATTCCCCTAATTTCTTAGGTCTGATGTGGAAGCACCGTCGTCGACCGAAGTTGTTCAGTGGAGATTTTATCTTATTTGTATTTCCTATGCTATGATGCTCTTGTAATGCCTCTCAGGAGGTTGTAACTCTTTTCATTGATAAGGAAATAAAGAAAGTTTTTATTCTTTCTTCCTTTAGCACCTGTTTCTTTTTCTGATGTGATTGAGAGTTGCTACTCCCATCTCATGCTTTTTGTGTCATAGCATATTTCGGCAGTGCTCTTGCTACTTTGTTTTTGCTAAGACAAATGTTTGATCCTCAGTGGAGGAAACGTTTATCCCTATTTAGATCAGAGATAGACCTGGGCGGTCCTGTGGACTCATGTGGTAAGCATGATCTCGTTTGCAGAACGAAGCAGGTATTTCTTCGGAAAGAAATAGCTCGTATGACCTTACTGTTGAGTAGAAAGAGGTTGCTTACTTCTGCCGAAGTATCATAGGGCATCTGAGTGACGTCGAGGTATTTGAGAGATTATCCAATTAGGCTGAAGTTTCAGAATCATGTCCCTTGGTTTGGCTAAGACTTCGGGATTTATTCAGGAATATAACGCTTGACTCGACCGAGGCTTCGGATGATATGCCACTCGGTATAGACGAGGCATCAGGGGATATATTGATTGGTTTAGCCGAAGCATCAGATAATATATTGCTCGGTTTAGCCGAGGATTTTCGAACCTGCCCCTTATTGCAACTATGGATTCGGGCGCGGACGATCGAAAATGGTGGAGAGCTATCCGAGCGATACAAGGATGCCTGAGGCCCGTCAATCGGCCACCTTCGAAATGGGCTGACTGAGCCATGTTTCTTCAGTGCCGGCCGCTGATGCACCTTTTTCCTCTTCGCTACGTTTTTTCAAGGACATTTAATTTGAAGGAGTCTGGCAGACTTTCGAGGATATTAAATTCGAAAGGGTCTGGCATATCGAAGGGAGTATGGTCCCAAAAAAGGGGGAGACGTTCGAATGTAATCGAGAAATCTTTTCAGCGAGGGATTTGGAGAGCGATAGAGGAAGGGACGAGAGAAGGGGGTGTTGGGGTGGGAAGGGGCGAGGGAGGAGAGGTCGAATGAACGCTACCGTTAGCGCACCCACAGGTTGTGGGATTGGGACGAGGGTTTTTCATTGCTTTACGTTTTATACCGCGTTCGAAGCAAATGAAACCCAGAATTTTTAAGTAATTCATTTAGAAATGAAAGAATTTTTATAAATTCATTTAAAATTTTTAAGCAAATGAAACAAATGCTTGAAATCATAACATTGTTTCTTCTTATTATAAATTTTATTAATTTGAATAAAATTTAGAATCAAAAAATAATTTTTTTAATAAAATTGTCTCTATCAATAATTAATATTTTTAAATAAAAAATCTTTTCTAATATTACTATTCTTATAATAAATAATTATTATATTAATACTTATTATAATAATAATTTATACCATATTAATTATAACGTATATGTATATAATATTGTGATTATATTATTAGATATTAACTAATAATTATTTCATATTATAAGAGTATTCATTATAATTATATAAATAATAAATATATTATTAATACAATTATGATATTGATTTATATTGATAGTATTGTTACATTTATAATAATATAATTATTTACATTATAAAATGTAATATACTATGATTATTTTAATAATATAATTAAATATGATCGTAATATTATTAATTAATAATTTATTAGTATGTTATAATAATAACAACAATAATAGTTTTTGATGAGGGGTAAAATCGTCATTGCATTAGTGACCGCCCATATCGATAATTGGGTCAGGTCCAATCCCAACATCTTACCAGCCAGTAGGCGTAACAGCCAAGCGACGAAGCCGAATCGCCTTTGATAAAGTCGGATCGCCCTGATAACCCGAGCCACTCTCATCCCTCGGCAACCCGAGCCGAGCCATTCTATACCTCGATAATCCGAGCTATCCTCATACCTTAGCAATCCGAGCCGAGCCATTTTATGCCTTGGTAATCCGAGCTATCCTCATACCTCAGCAACCCGAGCTGAGCCATTCTATGCCTCGAAAAACTAGTTATTCCTCGCTCTGGCCGGACCAAGGCATTTGGAATACCTCTGTGGAATCCGGCACGGAAGAATTCGAATTCACTATAACTAAATAAGATTCCAAGCTGGGAATCATACCTAGAAGTGGCCTAGGACCCACAAGAGTGGCCTAAAGCCTACGTGATCACCGAATCTCAAGGCATCAACCAGCTCTCCCAGCCGTCGATCCTTTAACCGAAAAGATACGAATCCTACTGACCTCATAATAAACTTGATTCGAATCTATTCTGAATCCTAACGGCTTTCAAACCCCTCCTCGCGACACGCCCAAGGAACCAGGTGATCCCCTATAAATGCCACGGTCCTCCAATCTCTCAAGTATGCAATTACTGATACTCACACTCATTTACTGGTTGAGATATCCCATTGAAGCTTCCGCTGAGCTCAGAGCTCTCGAGAGAACGTTCCCCTAAGGGAAACTCTTCTGTGAGAGTCTTCTCCTTACATCTGCGTCGAAGGGTCCTCCGCAGAGGGCAACCCCCACAGCACCCTCTGCATGCGGACTGTCTTGCAGATTCCGCTCGAGGCGGCAAGATCGACGTCCGGATCAGGAGTGCACCCAAGTCGGTTTTAATTATTATTATAATTATTAAATTATAATTATAATTATATTAAATTTTAATTAAATATAACTATAATTATTGTAATTAAATTTGATTTGAGGATATAATATAGCATGCAAGAAATCATCAATTCTAAGTAAACGTTAAATAGGGGCAATTTAGAAAAATAAAATATTGAATTCAGTTTCATTTATTTTAAATATGGGAATTCATTTTAATTTTACAGTTTCATATACAATGAGCTAAATATAAGAATTTATTTATAAATAAATTTTATTGTGAAATTTATTTCATTTATAAATGAAATCCATTGTGATTTGTATTCTAACGTTGCTATAAAGAAAAAAAAATTATATTTGCACTCTTTTACTTTCCAAATTTTCAGTTACACCTCCTTCGCACCATCTTCTCTTAAATGAACTTCAGTTAATTTCCTTCTTCCCATTTAAGTTCATACCTTTGTCTTTTTCTTTCTTTTTCTTTTCTTTTTTATAACCTATGAGAGTATTAACAACCTATATAATCTAAGAAATTAATTTTAAAAAAATAAAGATTATTTAAATGACTAGATCAAGATAAATAGAGACTAGAAATTAGAAGAACATTCCAACTATCTTATCATACTAGTCATGAATTTTGATTCTTTAGTTTGGTAAAATCATTTTCCAATAACCTTCTAGCAAGTGGCTACCCCCTTTCTCTTTTATTTCTAATCGTAACTCGTTTTTAATAAGACTTAAATTTCACTCTCTACCCCTTACCCCATCCCAACCTTCCACAACCGAGCTCTCCCACTCTCCATACATCTCCAAAAATGAAAAACTTAACTTTGTCTTTCAATCATTCTCCAATAAACTCATCCTTCTCCGTGCTAGTCGGTTGCTCCTTTGCCAAGTCTGCCACCTTCCACCTTAATTCTTTTAACATAGTGTGCTTTTATCTTTTTAACCTTAGGTTCAATCTTGACAATAACAATGTCTAATTTTTTTCATAAGTTTAGATGTAGAAAACCTATTTTGATAAATAGTAGGTAGGAGATTGGGCTTTCCTAGAGTGGAGCCCTTTAGAGATGCTCCTCTTGATGAGAGCTTAGTTAAATTTATTTTAAATTCAATCTATTGTAACTTTATAAAAGAATTATGTGGTGCCAAGAGAAGAAGGTATTAGTATGTGACTCTTAGGCTGAGGTAGAGGCTAGGGGAGCTATGGGAGAAGTGTAATGAAAGAGAGCAGGAGAAGAGGGGAATGAGGAGGATGGGATAAACAAGTCAAACATTAATTGCTTAGGATTGAATTATAATGTAGAGAAGGTTTATTTGGGAATGTCAAAGGCAAAGGAGACAAAGAACGTTGATGGTAGGGATACTTCAAATACCAATAATGAATCTTTGGTTGTTAAAATCAGAAGAGAAGAAGGGCTTAAATATGGTTAGAATTCAGATATCTTTAAATTTAGCATTATCTTGCCTACCTCTTAACGTAATGAGACAAGCCTTAATAGTCAATATATAACTTGATTTGGTTTGACTTATTCGTAGTACATAACAACTTAATATTAAACTTTTTCTTTAATAATAAATAGTATAGTGAATTACTCATAGTACTCACTCTTAATGTTGTACTTTTACTTTGATAATGATCTAATAGCCTATTGCAACAAATTGAAGAGATTATTAATCAAAAACTGGGGATTTAGACAAGTAAAAATAGGATCAATATAGCTTGAACATAGAGACAGGTTTTATAGTTTTCTAATAGGATTACTAAGGTGATCTCCTTTCATGGTGGTAGCAAAAGATGATGTTGCTAAAGGAGTCAGATGGTATATTAGAGTGCTGGCTTAGTTCCATGGTACCTCTTTCTTTCTCTCTCTCTTATGATCTCTATTTATTCTTGTAGCTTCTCTCTTCAATTCTATTCCTCTTTATCCTCTCTCCTTTTTACTTGATAGTAACACTCTTATATAAGTGGAAGATCATATGATATTCATGTGATTCTATCAGTTGATACCAAACTCCTAATTATCCTAAGCTCTCTTAGCAAAGAAAGTCTTAAAAGAAAACTATTTCAACTTCAATATATGAAAGTCACATGCAAGTTACTTAAACAACCAATTGATATAGATGGATGGAAGGGTAACATTTACTTGAATTGAAAGTTATCGGTTCTAATTAAAACTTTTTAAAGAATAATTGTAACTATAAATTGCTGAAAGTTGAAGAGTTAAGTGCAATTTTCTCAAAAGTTTTCAAAAACATCAACCCAAGTATTCAAGGAGAGAGGGTTGAGGAATTAAACCAAATATGCCACACAGAAGCTGATGCTATATCAATATATTGGATGATGATTTGTTTTTATATATCTAACCTACTTGATCCGAACTCTTATCTGATTGTCTTTATGGTATATAATGAATAATATTATCCTTATATCTACTATATCTCTTATAAACTTCTAATTATAACTTGATACCCATTTATTCATGAATTGTGTCAAAGAAAGAATAAAACTGAGTCATTCAAATAATAATACCTATTTGAAATCTAACCCAAACATAATCTATACTTGATTTAACTTGTACTTTGACTTGAAGTATACTTAAACAATGTGGAAGATGACCCTTATTGGGTCATAGCTCTATCCAATCCTATTTAGGTCTAACTTCAACAAAATTCTTAGTTGAATCATATATAATGAATTAGAGTTAAGAGGAACTTTCTAAACTTCTAGCTTTATCTCCCTTCATCTATATGTTTTTAAATTCCCTTCCCTCAATGAGCTATAAATTAGAAAGGAAAAAGGAAAGGGATCAAGAGATGCGAGGAAAAAAGTAGAGTCATGAACTCAAGTTATAATTTTAAAACAAAATTTTAAATATAAGATATGAATACCGTGAACAAAATCAATAATTTTGATTTAAAAGAAAATTTCTTATGGTGCTCTTATCTACGTACTTGCAAATCCTCTTATCTTCTTTGATACTCAAGACAATATGAATTATGAATTCAGATTTGTAGGCAATCCTAGGCATCCCCTCTGAAGCTTTTAGGCCTAAAGCAATATGTGATTAATCATTTCTATTCTAAAACTCCTTGATTTTGGCAGATCTTCTTCCCACTAACTCACATCCCTTGAATCAGTTAGCCTTATATTGGTTGATATCCATTTCTTCACACCTATAATTAATCAATTGCATAATTAATATAATCTAATTTCATCAATCAAACTATTTTGTTTGAATTCAAACACTAATTTATCCACTCTGATTAATTTCTTTTATCCATTTTATTTCAAATCCTTTATACTTACCTACATAATAAGACCTCCAATTAATCAATTAAAATCTCAATTAAGCAAGTTCCAATTAATTTTATTAAATTAACTTAAATCAGCTGACCATATTTACTTAATCAAACTTGATTCACTAATACAATTGATTTTCTTCAAATGAACCAACAATTCCTCCTTTTTTTCTCCATGTTGATCAATGACTAATGGTCAATGACTGATGGGTCTAATTAGACTTTCCTATAGCCATTGTGACCAAATTCTGCATAATCAAGTTGTTATCCTTGACTTAATTTAATTTTGGACTTAAATGTGATTTTTTTTTTGAAATCATATTAAATGAATTTGAGTTAGGCTCGATATTGATCCATGGTCTTCCCCGTAGCCTAAATGTCCTACCTAAAAATTTCATAGTTTTTGGTTATCTTTACTATCACCAATTAAAATTCTCCAAACATATCCAAAAATCTATTTCAAAATCATCAAAAATAGAAAAATGGTGAGAATATCAAAAACGTTTGCTATTTTGGGGCTCTAACTAACTTTTCCTCCTAAATCAAAAAGAGAGAAAATCTTCCTACCCTCATATGCATATATACATATACATATATATGTACATATATATGTACATATGTACATATATATGTACATATATATAAGAAAAAATTAATAACAAAAATTAAAATAATTTAACCAACCCTTCATTCATGACTCTCTTTTGAGTTAATAATTGGATGCCACCCAGCATCGTCTTAACCCTTTTTCATTTAATAACAAATATATTCTACTATTGATTCATAACTCCATCTAATAAAATTCATGAGGGAAGAGAATTGGATCTTTTCTCTCATTTGATCCCTTCTATCTAAACTTGCTATCTTGGTTCCTAATCTCCCTTTAGCTCTCTAGTTTTCTTGCTTTAGCTTTAGGTTAAGCTCTCGCTCCCCCCCCCCCCCCTCCTTTCTTTCTCTCTCTTCTCAATCTAATTAGATTTAGATTCACCTAACCTAAGAAGCAACGCCATTACGATCTAAAAAAGCATAGAGCAAAGTGTTCAAGCTAGATATCCATAAGGAGTCTTCTTGAAATAGAAGGAAGCATTAAATCATGGCAAGCGACTATCAGAAAAAGACTCTTTCCCCTCTATTTTTTGCACTACAAGAAAATGTCAAAATAGTGATGAAAATTAGTGACAAAAATTTTTGTCACTAAATTGTGATGGTTTAGTAACAAAATAGTGACAAAAATTAAAATTAGTGATGGATTAGTCTATACGTCACTAAATCGTCACTAAATTAGTGACGGACTGTCCCATTCGTCACTAAAATTAGTGACAGATTGCTCTTTCGTCACTAATCCATCACTAATTTAGTGATGAAAGAGAAATTCATCACTAATATAGTGATGGATTGCTCTTTCGTCACTAATCCGTCACTAATTTAGTGACGGATGGGGCAATTTGTCACTAAATTTATTGACGGATTGCTCGTCCGTCACTAATTTGTCATAAATTTAGTGACGGATTGCAGTCCGTCACTAAATTTAGTGATGAATTTCTCTTTCGTTACTAATTCATTACTAATTTAGTGACGGCTCTTTCGTCACTAATTTAGTGACGAATAGACAGTCTGTCACTAAATTTGGTGATGGATTGCTCTTCCGTCACTATGCAAACTGTCACTATCTGTCACTAAATTAGTAATGAATTAGTGACAGATTGGCCATCCATCACTAAATTTATACTCTATTTTTTAAAAAAAAATTATGACAAAAAAAGTTGCGTTCGCACGTGCTCGTTACATGCGCCGCCTTCCATGCGCGTCCCAGCCACGTGTCCGCCAGCCTGGCAATGGATAGGCTCTGCCCCATGATTTTTACAGCAAATCTCAGAATGATCCGTTGACCTTAGTGCGCGCGCCCTGCATGCCGCACGCGCACCTCTCCAGCGAGTGCCATGCGCGTCTACTACTCGATCTGCCCGCGCGCCTGCCCTAGCCTGCGCACATTTCACTAATCGGCCCGTCCCTTCAACCGCATAACCTCATCTGTGTCCGATGCCCCTTGCACCGTGTTTGTGCATGCCCAGCGCCCTGTGCCGGTCATTGGCGCGTGTCTGCGCGCATCCCTAATTTAATAACGGTTGCCCTTCTATCACTAAATTTATACTCTAATTTTTTAAAAAAAATTTATGATAAAAAAATTAATTAGTCACTAATTTAGTAACGGACTCTCCCATCCGTCACTAAATGGATTGATTTTTTCATCACAGACTTTTTTAAAAATAATTAAAATATAAATTTAATGATCAATGTGAAAATTTTTATTTTGTCCCTAGTTTAGTGATGGAATTATTATTCCGTCACTAATAATTCCATCACCATTAGTGATAGAATAATAATTCCATGATTCCATCACTAACATCACTAAACCATTCTATCCTATAATCCTATTCGGTCACTAACATCCCGTCACTAACCTCACTAGCCCCTTCTATCCGCATTTTTTTTCCAATCAGTGCCCACGGTTCTCTCTAGGGTTGCGATCTTGATGGAGCCGAAGAAGGAGGCGAAGAGAAGAGGCTAGAGTAGAGAGAGCAAGAGGACATCGATCTCGCCATCGATTTCAAGTCGAACCAGAGAGGGCAAGAGGGCATCGATCTCGCCTTCTACACTTCGCCCTCGTCCGGCTCTCCTTGCCTTTCTTCTTCTCTCGCAAGGATCTGCATCGACCATTCTGCTGATCAACGGCTGATTGAGGTGAGTTCTTCTACCTCCGTTTCTCTCTCTCCCTGCAAACTTGCTCTATTCCAGTGCTAGGGTATAAGAGATTTCTTTTGTATTTTTAGTTCTTCTTGATTTATATTTTCAGTGCTAGGGTATCTCGGCTCGTGAACCATTGTTGGAGGGGTAGTTTGAACCTCCTTCACCGTGGAACATCGCCGGAGCTTGAGCTAACGTCGCGGTGAGCTAGGGAGGCCAAAAAATTATCGCGCTCTTTTCCTCTGTTTAATTCTCAAAGCTTTGTTTCATGACAATGCCTTCAATTTTGGCTGAAAGGGCGAGATATTTTACAATTAAGAGTAAGGGAGGATCACCGGAGCTAGGCGAACCTTCGGGGAAGTTTAGATCATCGCCGGCGACCCCGGCAAGGAGGAGGTAAAATTTTTCCTCCTCTGTTTTTCTTTTTCAACTGAGGAATAATGGAATTTTTGGGAGGTTTGAGGGCTGCCGTTGTCAGAGAAGATCGCCGAAGGAAGGAGAGTGTTGCCACTGCTCGCCGCTGCCATGGTGGCCAGCGACGAGGAGAGAGGCTACCGGCTGGGGAGAAGAGAATGTCTACTCGCCTGCTTTGGCCAGGTACGACCGTGGGAGGCCACCGGACATAGCGGTGTGCGCCACCGCCCCTCATTGGTGGGGAACAGGTGACTGGAAGGGAAGCTGGAGACAGCTTGGGTGCCGGCTGTGGCTGGGCCGTCGAGAGGTGGAGAAAGATGGAGAAGGGAGATTGGTGAGAGAGATGTCGGGTGGAGGGTGTGGGGCCAGATGCGAGGACCTCGCTGGAGGAGGTCGCCGCCGCCGTAGTTGCGACCATCAAAACATTAGGCCCAAACCTGAATAGGGGAACAACTGAAAGGAAAATTGTCATGAAATTAACGGGATAGAATTTATCTGCACACATACAAGTGTTTAATTTAGGAGGTGTTATGCTTGGCTTATAGTCACTTAAATGATATTTATGATAATTTTTATGATTAAAATTGTAAGTTTATGTTAAAAAATTGTGCTACCTGCTATCTGTTTGTTATTGTTTTGGGGTTGTTTCTTGTTTTTGTCTTTGCCATGAAATTGGACGACTCTGGTTTGCTCCCAAGGATGCCTGATCAGGATGAAAACCTAGCGTCCTCAAAAGAGGGAAAAAATTGTACAAGAGTGCAAGCAGTAGTAATAATTGCAGTATTTTTGTTTTCCTTTTCCTTGCAAATACCTTTTCTTCATCTTTTTGTCATCTGAATTTGAATTGAACTTGTAAATGGTGGTGAAGATGAGGTGGGATACAGTATCTAGCTTGTCCCTTAAATATTCAATGACCCTTGAGGTAACATGAGCTGAGAAATGAGGAAGCGCAAAGCGTAAATAATGGTGCCCCTTAAAAATCCTGTGGCCCTAAAGATAACATTCCAATTGGCTTTATCAGGATCATAACTAGATCTACTCAATGATCCTATAAGTTTGGTGTGCTAGATCTTGTTTAATATGTATATTGCCCATCCAAGACTGTCCTAGTTGCTCTTTAGGTTCACAGTGTTTGTCTTTAACCAATTACTAGATTCATCAGGAGCGGACAAGCATCCCTACCTACTAACCAGCCTTCTAAATGTCCTGTTAGGTGTTTCTTATGTAGCCAAAATATACCTTTCGAGCTGACAACTAACCATAGAAATTTGTTAGAACTGTTCATCAGTCTTTAACACTTGAAGTTATGTTCCATTTTTGTCCTCTTTTTTATGGAAAATGTTTAGATGATCATGATAAGGATTATTCAATTCTTTGCACTGAAGTAGTGATTCCTTTTTTTTTCTTAACAGAAGTAATTAGTGCTCCTAACTATTCGTTGCTGACTCAAAACTAAGTCCTCTTTCAGATATTCAGTCACGCTAGCTTGTCAGAGCAAATACTCTTTAATCTTTGTTTATGTACTGGTTTGAGCAAACATGGTCATATAAACCCTTATGCCACAATTTTCGATCTCGTTTCAAACTATAAAGATGCTCTAGTGACATCTATGCTTGAGTCTTGCTCAGGAGAGGCCATTTTACTAGCAAGAGCATATTGATTTCCTTATATCTTATTAAAAATGGTTATGATCAATGGTCATCACTCTGTTTTCAATTCGTTGAGGAGTGCATCTCAGATTAATCTCACAAATCTAGTTGCTTCCTATGGACAATAGCATGGTCTAAACATGCAGATGTGATTTTTAAATATATATCTCTCATATACTTGATTGATTTAGTCTATGAAAGTTCATTAAAGTAAAGAAACTCACCAATAACAATGCTCATCTTACTTAAAAATATTAATAAAAATTAAATAAAAAATATTATTATGAATGATTCTGTATAAATATTCAAAAATAATTCGGTAATGCTATAAGATATAAACAATGCGTTTATGATTGTGACTTAATGCCCCCAAGCATTTGAAGACTTAATGTGTTTACTTATTTCTTTATCATATTGATGCTTGCCTAACTTTATACTTATTTTACTTCAAGCAAGGGGTTTGAAGAGGCTTAATGCCCCTAAGCATTGGATCTGGCAAGCTTGGGGGTGCCTTTGCAAGTCAACATGCATCATCTTTTATTCTGATTCTAATTTTTATTTCTATTTTTCCATCCCTCACTTCTTACCATATAAAGTTGTTACTTCCGGCCCACACAAAGCAAGGGAGTGTTTGTCCCTCATTTTGATTTTAAGAAATAGCTAGGTTGAAGTGTGCTCTTACATATCGTGAAGTCATTGCAATTCTGATGCAAAGACATGTAATGGTTGATGGAAAGGTCAGGACTGAAAAGACCTATCCAGCTGGTTTCATGGGTATGCATTTTGATTGACTATATTTTTTCATTTACATTTCTTTAACATTGTTTAGGAATTATAAATTATATTTGTTTTCTCTATGGTGTTCTATTCTGTGATTTGCAGATGTTGTATTGCAAATGTTCTATTTTTCTTGCATGAAAGCACAATGTAAAGTTATGTTGTTAGGTTTTTTTTTTTAATTTTAAAAGTAGCTTTCAATAGTTAAGAATAAAATGGAAGCGAAAAAAATAAAAAGCAATGGTGTCTGCCAAATATGTTTATGCTGTCAATTAAGGAACATATAAAATATAAAAATAAAATTTTTATTTTAAATGTGTTAAAAAAAGCAACAGTGACAGCAGGTGCAACCTAAATTGTTTTATTTTGCTTGTTTTACAACATTGGTGCTTCAAAACTAAATGGCATATGTGCAGCATTTCGAAATTATTGCTCAAATAGAAGCAAGGAAGGGTGAGTTTTTAATTATATGTATACATATTGTTCATATTTGTTCTATTTTGTTTACAAATTAAATTCACTGCTTGCTAGAAAAATAAAAGCCACAGGCATTCTCTTCTACCCTTATTTTCTTTGCCATAGAAATCTCCACTTTAAAACACTAGTATATATGGCTTTATGCAGATGTTCAGTTTGCCTACAAGAATTTAATCAACAGATGCTTCTCTAATGGGAAATACTTGCATCGCTATTCCAGATATGAAGATGTTGTCCTTAAACATATATAATGCGATGAAGGTTTGTATATGTTTTGCTAAACCTTCTTTCTATTTACCTTCCATGACTCGTAGCTGGCTCGTCTTATTGTTACACACAGTGGCAGACTCTAAAGAAGACTTTGCTAGATATTAATTGGAAATTATGGTGGATAGAAGCTTTTGGCTGTCGATAGTTCTTTGGTATTGTTACACAGATGAACCACATTAGTCTTTCTCTCTTTTCCGTTTAGTTTAAGAGTTGTCTCGGTTCCCTGTCTTGTTTTTTCTTTTTTCTTTATTTTTTTTAATATTCTCTTTATATTTGTACAGAAGAGGGAAAGAGAGGGGAGAGGAGATAGATGAGTGATAGCCGACCCACTACAATATATAATTAGTTAGCTGAGACATGAAACAGAGGGATGACATAATTAAATTGGTCTGTAGTTAGAAGCAAGGAAGGGAAACGAGACTATGGAAGAGAACGGATCTAGTTTGATAATGGAGCTTGGTGTATTGATTTTTTTTTTTTTTTTTGCAGTTGATTGATTACTATAAACAATGCTGAATTGATTTTTCGCCTTGCTTTAAATTTTCCGTCCGTCAGCAATACTGCCTTGATGCTCTTGATCTAAATAATTTGCTGTGGCAATCGTATGGTTTTTGTTTAAAAGGTAGTCTTTGGCATCATCATCATCATCCATCGCTACATGTTAAGGCATGATGGGAGTTCTTGGGCAATGTCATGTGGTGATCAAACAGTGGGATGTTTATTTTCTTGGGGCTATGTCATGTGGTTTTCAGGCATACTTACACATAGGTGGGATGTCAAGGGCCATTTATTGGGGAAAGTTTGTCAATGGTTCCTGATGTTTTGCTTTTCAGAATAATGTTAGTGGGGTTAGCTAATCTTGGTTTTGCCACCAACAGTTATCAAGCCTGAAACTCTGTTCTTTAATTTTTTTGCTGCCGCTCGATGGTTCTAAGAATAGTGTCCAGTTTGAGAATAGTGTCTTGTTGCTTGCTGGATCTTTTATCTATATACCATATATGAAAGACTTCATCAGTATAATCACTTTGTCTAGTTGATTTCCTTGTGTATGGACTAAGGGCACGCAATCAGCTGATAGGCTGGCTTTCTAACTTAAGACATTGACAAGAGTTTGGTTCTGGATGTTTGATACTTGAATCATCGGTAATTTGTTTTGGGCAATCTTTTTATTTATTTTTTATCTTGCATGATGCTTGTCTATGTTATAACTACTGATTTTTCCCGCCATTATAAATGAATTTTTTTATCTGCATATGGAAAAAAAAATTTCTATTTAGATTTAGACTTAGCTAACAACCATTGAAGAATGATGAAGTCTTGTCATCTGTTGATAAGTTATTGTGTTTGATTATTATCTACTATCAATGTGGCATTTGTTTTATATTAGTAATCACTGTTGTGCTGTCAACTAATTTATATGATTAGGCCGATTACGGCACCAACAACTCAGGCTTCTCGTTGTTTATTATGGTTTTATACTCTTCATGAGCAGAATGGATGCGCTGATAATCAATGAAGCTGTTCGGCATGGAATGCAGATTAATGAAGTACGTGGGACATTTTAAGCCTCAACCTTAATGAAGCTGTTCGGCATGGAACAGATAAACCGTTTCAAACCTTGAAGGAGTCATATTTGAAATCAACCTTGACTGATGTTTTGGACGTATGACAGTATTAGTTTTTTTCTTGGTTGTCAGATGTTATAATGATGTATGCTCTCAGCAAGGGAATCAATTCATTAAATAATCTGGCATAGGAACAGGAGATGCTTGCTTTCTTTTTTTGCTTACACGGTAAAGAAGGAAGCCAGGTGGTGGGAGCAAATGAATATCAAATCTGGAGCATATGATCTCTTTTTGTCCATTGTTTCTTTTGATGCTCCACAAATATTCCGAACTAATTTTGCATTGGAATGTTGTTCCATCTGATGGAGTTAGATCTTGTAATGATTCTTGGTATTGCAGCAAGTGGCCATAAATCAAATGCAACCTTTCTTTTTGAAAATCATAATATAGATTACCTTACAAGAAGAAGAAGAAGAAGAACTTGATGCGCAATAACCGATTGATGGGGCACTAAAAGTTTATTGATGTTCTATTCAAATGATGCTCCTAAGAGTAGAGGTGGGGAGGAAAGCATAAAGCTCAGAAGATTGTCTTCATCTAAGCTTGGACATGAGAGCTCAACATCTGGTGATGAAACTTTTTCAGCTCCTACATGTCTAGTGATACTTAACACAGAAGTGAGGATTGCTTCAGTAGCTGCGGGTGGACATCACCCATTAGCATTGTTCACTTCAGGCTACATCAGAGGGAGCTAGTAAATGGTGATCAAAGGACTGCTTCAGATGTACATTTCTTAAGTGTAGAGTCCCCAAGGCAGCCAAAGACATCTTAATAATTTGATGTCTAATGTATAAAACATTAGTATTGTTGATGTATACAGATATATTTATCTTATTTTATGAAATACATTTTTTATTCTTAAATTTGAATTTTCATCTATAAATTTCATTAGAATGCATTAAATATATTATAATTTAAAAATAATTTTAAATTTATAAGAATAAAAATTTGATAAAATTTTATTAGGTTAATGATGGATTAGTGATGGATTTCTGATAGAAATAATAGTGACAGATTAGTGATAAAAATATTAGTGATTGATTAGTGATGGAACAATAATGAATGACTGATGTATTCTTTCATCACTAATTCGTTGCTATTAGTGACGAACTAGTGATGAAAGTTTTAGTGACTAAATTTTTATCAATAATCCGTCACTAAATTATGATGTAATAGTGATGAAACTATTTGTGATGGAATAGTGACGGAATAATGCGTTATGGATAGTTCATCACTAATCCGTCACAATTTAGTGACAAAAATGTCCCATCATAAATTTTTTGATGGAATATTTCGTCATAAATCTGTCATAATTTAGTGACAAAAAATATATTTCGTCACAAATTTTTGATAGAATATTTCATCACAAATCCGTTGCTATTATTTTGTGACGGACCTCTTTCTGTCACTAAATTTAGTGACAACAAAAATTGTGATGATAAGATTTTCGTCACTAATCTGTCACTAAACCCAGTTTGTGACAGAATAGTGATGAAATTTTTGTCACTATTATACTATTTTCTTGTAGTGTTGTTTCTTACTTTGATTTTGTGATATTAATTTATAGCATGTAATTAATTTGGATTCAATAAAACTTCATGCTTCTTGGTGATGAATTAACTTGTCTCCTCCTTTTTTTTTTGTTACATACCTATCAAGAAGGTTGTAGATCCGTGCTTTCTTTTCCTACTTAGGACATTTAGGCAATGTTTGATATGGGGGATAAGGAAGGATATCCCCTGGATATCCCTTCTTATTCCCAATGCTATAGCTAGAAGGGATAGGTCTGAAAAAATTTAACCAGAGGGGATAACCCATGGTTAACCATGGGTTATCCCCTGAACTTATTCCCTAGAGAACCTAGGAACAACTAAAGTTATCCCTTAATGGCAGACTTGTAAATTTAAAAATTGCTTATTCCCTCAGCTATCCCCTGGATAAATG
The DNA here is from genome assembly GCA_900491605.1 of Calamus simplicifolius. Classification (NCBI taxonomy): domain Eukaryota; kingdom Viridiplantae; phylum Streptophyta; class Magnoliopsida; order Arecales; family Arecaceae; genus Calamus; species Calamus simplicifolius. Next base: position 129,407 of record UESW01004196.1, on the reverse strand, counting down.
CTATCCCGTACATTTATCCAGGGATAGCTTTTGGGCTATCAAACACTACCTTAGAAAATTGAAGTGGAATGAAGAATACTTCATCTAATTTTCTACGATGCCTCAACACCATTGAAGTCTTAAAAACTACCATAGCCTCAACCTCTATATTTAAGGCTAAGGGAATACTTTATCTTAGCTTCACTTTTATGGATTATCCTTATCTACTCCTTTTATTAGTTTTCTTATTCCTTCTTATGGTAAAGAATTGGTGATGATGGTAAATCCTTCTCAAATTGTGCTCTAACCCTCTTCATAGGAGCATCCACAAAGGTCCATCCACTATACGATTTAAGACAACTTAACCTAGTATAATGAACATATAATGTACTACAATATCTTGGAGCCTTATATTCATGAACCTTTTTTATCTTATAATTTCATAAATAAAGTTATAGTATTTCTTTTCCTTTAAATTAAAGTGTTCATGTAAACATTCTTATACCTCTCTCAATAATTTACTAATGTGCATTAAAGATTGGTTGGCAAGTAACTCACATCTTTGAGAAAGGAACAATGAATAAAGAGCATCTTTGACAAATTATATGCACATGTACGGAATGTTTACCAATAAAAATAATATAAGTTTAGGTTAGAATGATTTATAAGTTATTACTTTTGGTATTTGACATATAAATTAATTCCTTTATCTACAAATTAATTACATTTATATTACATGTATTATATTCTACCTTCAACATATTTTATCTCTACATTGCAATTGGTGCACTAGTTGTATCATTATCCTTTTACCACATATAGATAATAAATAAGCATATCAATCCTCTAATATGAGTGCTAAAAAAATAAATCAATGATAAATTTCAAAATCACAACATGACTGCTCATAAAATTTTTGAAATTAAATAAACTAAATTGCTCTAAATAGGTATCTTGTATAATTCTAGCTAGTGTAATATGTCTAACTTTTACTAGCACATTAGGTGATAGTTCACAACATTAATACCAAAAAGTATCGGCCAATTATTTTCTTGTAACCATAAAATGTATGACATAACTTAAAATAAAAAGTATTATATAGTTTGATATTATAATGAGCACACTAACAGTAGGGCTATAAATGATTTGGGTTAGGGGTCAAACAATCTAATCTGGGCAGTCATTTTTATTTAATCAATGACTTTCTTAATTGTTTTATAATAAATAAAAATTTTAATCTTCATTATTCTACTATATAACCAAACAATCCATGTTTCCAATTTTCTAAAATCGAATTAAGGAACAATTTTAATTAATCCTCTTTAAAAAAATAGTGATTATAACTTTAATATATTCTATTAGTAAAGAATTGGCAAGTTGAATGACAATGTGTAGAGGATCCTATTAATAAAAGAACTAATTTTATTAAAAGATGCATTGAACCAAATCCTATTAAAAATTGGTTGCCTTGATTATCAGCGCAACTGAATTGCCAAATACAACTCAAAATAGATTTCATAAATCAGATCTCTGATCCTATTTCCTTAGATAAAAGGAAAACTAGTGCTCCTTTTTTATAAATGGGACAAAGAGGTCATTATAATCTAATCAATGACTTTCTTAATAGTTTTATCATAAATTGCAAATATAATCTTGATTTTTCTGCTACATAGACTACAATCCATGTTTCCACTTCTCTATAATCGAATTAAGGACTAATTTTAAGAAATCATTAGAGGTCAATAGTGATTATCTTTAATATATTGTTTATTAAAGAATTGGCAACCCAAATTACTATTAGTAGAGGATCTATTAATAAAAGGACTAATTCTATTGATAGATGAATTGAATCTAACCCTATTAAAATTTCATTGTCCCAACTATAACTCAAAATTATTTTTTTCCAAGCTGTAAAATAACTCAAAATTAATTTTTGCCGACCAAATCTTTAATCCACTTTTCTTAGTTAAAAGGACAACTAGTGTCCCCCTTTATATAATAGTCATTGTAAAAGTTTTGGTAATGGGACAAAGTAGTCATTATAATCTGATTGATGACTTGGTTAATAGTTTTATATAAATAAAATATATAATCTTGATTTTTCTACTATATAGACTATAACAATCCATGTGTCCATATTTCTGGAATCTAGTAAGGCCTAATTTTGTTATAGCTTTAATATATTCTTCGAAAAAGTTCGCATGGTGTAGGAACTCGTAGGCACACTAATTGACCGCATGTGCAGCACCATGTGCAGTGCGTAAAAGGATCAATTTTTTTTTGACCACGCGCGGCCGTACCCGCACGGTCAATCACCGTGCGCGGTATATATGACCTGCACCGCATGCTATGCACAAAAACCTTTCCTATTTTCTTCTATTAGAGAATCCACAATCCGAATAATTATAAGGATCCTGCACAAAGATCTTTCCTATATTCTTCTATTAGAGAATCCACAATCCGAATAATTATAAGGATCCTATTAATAAAAAGTGCTAATTTTAATAATAGATGCATTGAACCTAATCATATAACTTAGTTACCAAATATATATAACTCTCAAAAGTTATAAATTTCATAAGATCGTTCTTTGCCTTCATAACTCTAGCAAAATGGCTTCTCATAGTGCCAATGCGTTTCTTCTCTCTCTTTTAGTTGTCCTTATCCTTTCATTACAAACAAAATGTGGGCTCTCTCTCTCTCTCTCTTTATATATGTATTTTTGGATGGTGTTTGCATAAGAGTGCTACATATATTTTTGTAGTTATATGCTAACCCTGCCATGTTTTAGAGGAATGTAATTGAATATTTTGCTATTTTTTTATATTAGTTTTGATCTACTAATTCATTTTTTTTAATTAACTAAAATCTAAACCAAAGCAATACTATATAAGTTTTGATATGTTATATTATTTTTACCTCTTTTTGTCTATCTTTCTCCTCCTTTTAGAGAAAAACTATGTTTTTTATTTTAATATTCATATGAAATAGTGTATGTGATTTGGTTTATAATAGATATTTAATAACTCACATCGTTATTTTCAATGTCTTATAGCAATAGGAGCAGATCAAGTTTCTTGTCAAGATTTTAAAGGACAAAATTGTGCGAATGGATTCTGTCAGAAAACTTGCAGTGCGAAAGGGTTTCAAAATGAAGCTTGCTTCAGTTCTAGTATTCCTAATACAGTGGAATGTTGTTGTTGCAACGGAGGTGCTTGCCATTGAAGAACTTTATGTAACTTTTATACTCCTGCAATAACAAAATAAAATAAAAGAATATGAACTTCTTATGGAATAAAGAGAAATTATTTGAAAAATAATAGCACAGTATTTTAAAGCGTCTCTATTTTTATCTCCATATTAGCTTTTTTATATGTGAGTTTTTGAGCAAGAATAATAGAACATCTTATGGAATAAAGAGGAACTATTTGGAAATTAATAGCATAGTATTTTGCAGCGTCTCTATTTTTATCTCCCTGTTTGCTTTTTTATATGTGAGTGTTTAAGTGTAATAAAGATATTAATCTCTTTAGAAAGTCAGGTTAGCAATCAAGGTATCTTTTATAATGAATAAAGAGTTGCACCCTATGCGATAAGGACCCCTAAAAGAGAATGCTTTTGTTAAGAAGTGAGATCTACAGAAGAAAATTTCATATAATTTTGTAGTATAGCATCATTATCGTGCCTTAATTCAAAATTAGCATGGAAAACTTTTATATGATACCTATTATATCTTTATAAGACGCAAGTATTTCTAATGCTCCAATTGAAAAAGGATGAAGTTTAGGTATAATGCAGATTTCATCATCATGATATTACTGGTAGTTTATTGAACCGAGATGACTCTTATGAGCAATAAGGGTCTCCTAGATTTTAGGCTAAGAGATACTAATTAAATTTTTAAATCTTAACAACATGGTGTCTCGTTGACAGCATTTGCATGGCAATAGCTCTTTCATTTCATGCTAATTGGATATGTGACCAATCTCTTGAAAAATAGTATATTAATGGTTAATAAAGCAATTATGCATAATAAGGGAATATATAGCAATATAGCATATGAATAGACCATATGGCGTACAAGAAATGATGCATTTTTATAAGAATGTGAATTATATAAAATTAGAAGCACAATCAATGCTCATTTATCCATCTACCAATACTTAATTACTCCTATACGTAAGATATGCATAGTAAGCTTTTTCTAGATGCCTATGTATAGAATTATATAGAAAACATACCATAGTGGAATAGAGATCCTATTCTCTAGTATAAATTTATTCTTTAAAATTTTTTAATAGCCTTTTCAAATTAATAAACTTTTGAATAGAGTTATTTTCAGTTAGCTATGAAAGTATCGTTTTACTAAAACTATGCATAAGCCCTCCTTTTGTGAAGTTTCTAGTTTGATTGCCTAATTTATTGAAGCCATGGATATACAATTGTGCAAATTTAGTCGTAACCACAACATATATGAATAAGCTCATTCTCTTGTAATTTTTTTTTATTTATGTGGAAACTATATGAACTTTGTCAATTTAAGATGCAGTTATTATGTCAGTAAACGAAACATGGAGTTGTACCAACTTATGAAGTCCTCATATTTTGATAACAATGTATCATACTTTCTACATAAAAGTTCAAAAGTAATTCTAGACCATTTGATATGTATGGCAAACAAATTTATCTGCAAACAAATTTATCTATCTTTCTTGCCCAATCCATATCGTGTCTCCCTTTTGAGCTTCTCCATGATCACTTTGTTACAATGTGTGATAACCACAATGATGACATATATATATATATATATATATATATATATATATATATATATATGTACCACTAAGTTAAATTTTCTTAGTAAATTTCTATTTGTTAAAAACAATGCCTAAAAGAAATACCTAAGCTAGAAATAGTCAAAAATTATATTAATCTCTATTGACTATCTATTTGATTTTTTATCAAGTATATTTCGTGTATTTCTAACATTTACACTTATAGCATTCAAATCTATGTCATTGCCGTTATCATCTTGTAGACCTTTTAAGTCATCGTTATCCTTAGAAATATTTGCTCTTAATATCTCACCAATCTTAAAAGTTTGAAATGAAATACCTAAACTAACCAAATAAAACTTCATCTAGCAAATTAACTATTCTTAGTGAAAAATATTCATTAAAAATATTTTTGGCTTTTTGGCTTTGGGAGTGATGATATCTCCCTTCTATGATGAAGGGTATGGGCATTTCACATGGCTTATAATATGAGCCCAATATAGAATAACAACTTTCTATTAAACGTAACTTTATCATATTCAAACCTATGAAAACATCAAGATTCATTCATGCCTTCACATTGGATTCCAAATTTTTATCTATGTCCTTGTATAAAATCTCTTTAATTTTTGAGTAGCTTTGAGTTGCTTCTGTAATCCATTAGATACAGAACAATGCAATTTAAATAATATTTATAGTCGTGCTTTTATTGAGACATGATTTTTGCCATTAAATATAAAACATGACTTCATTATCGAAGATCTCTTTAAATCATAATCAATTATTAACTTTTGGAGTTGCTGTAGAATAAATCAGGTAAGGAAACAATATATTAGGTTGGTTTGGCTTAATTCTCAAATAATCCAAATGAAATAATAATAGCTGCAAAATTTCATGATTTTTTATTCAAATTGTTTCTCTATTAATGCACCACAAAAGAGGAAGGGAATCAACCTATGGATCTCTAGTGCTAAGAAAATTTATTTTTACTTATTTTTTCAGTACATTGATCTTGAATAAGAACTTTTTTTAAGTAGTAGCATTCAAGATGGTTTTGGAACCTACTATTGATGCAACTAAGAGATCTAGAGAAATACCTTCAGCCTCATATCTCCAATCTTCATAGGACCTAGTTAGAAGTGAAGGCCCAAGGGAAAAATCAGGTAAAGAAGCTATTATCAGCGGATGTATTGAACCTAACCTTATTGAAAATTAATTATCTTCACTACCACAATCTTCCATCATAACCTCATTTGCTAAATATAACTCTCACAAGTGAAATTCATGAATCAAACCTCTAGTCCTTTTTTTCTTAAAAGTAGTCATTTTATCTAATTTTATTAATGATAATGTTGTTGTTGTCCCAATTACAACGAGCTTCTAACACAACTTAGTTGCAAAATATAACCCAAAATTAATTTTTATCAGCCACATCTTTAATCCACTTTTCTTAGTTAAAAGGGCAACTAGAGCCCCCCCTTTTTTATGAATGGGACAAAATAGTCATTGTAATTTGATCGATAACTTGGTTAATAGTTTTATAATAAATAAAATATATAATCTTGGTTTTTTTTACTATATAAACTAAAATAATCCATGTCTCCACATTTCTAGAATCTAACTAAGGTCTAATTTTGCTATAGCTTTAAAATCTTCTGCTATTAAAGAACCGACAACTCAAATAAATATAAATAAAATATCCTATTAATAAAAGGGCTAATTTTATTAATAGATGCATTGAACCTAACCATATAATTTAGTTATCAAATATAACTCTAAGATCGTTCCTTGTCTTCAAAACTCTATCAAAATGGTCTTTCTTCTCTCTATTAAAGAACTTCATAACTATAAGTCCTTATTAAAGGATTAGGGTAGAATCTATATAAATTTTAGTTACAAAATATATAGATAAAACATCTTTAAGAATGCAACACTTTTAAAGAATATAAAATTATGAGGTTTTAATGATCAATTTCATTTCAAAAATAAGATGCGTCTAAAATATTTTTTATAATGCAACACCCTTTATTAAATACAGAGATATGAGAGTTCTTAGTCAACCACAAATAATCTATTGAGGAAAACAATAATCTTGATATATTTTCATATCGGCTAGGCTCCTAACCCCTCTCACCAACAAAAAGAGTAGCAAATCCTTCAAAATTTTAATGTCTTTCACCTAAGGATTCCAATTTTTCTTTCTTTTCATATCTGGTTAACATCCATTCCTACTTCAAAATATTTTTTACCACCCAAGTTTTTCAATTCCATGAAGGGTAGCAAAAAATTTCAATAAAAATTTCAGCAATAAATTAATAAGAAGGAATGATATGACACTACTTTAAAATTTAAATATAGCAACCTTTTTTGCCGACGCTTGAGGAAAGCGTGGGGAATTTAGTAAGCCTGCCGACGCTTTTTAAAGCGTCGGAACGATTTACCCTAATTATATTAGTCACTCTCTCTCTCTCTCTCTCGGATTTCTCTCGGGATTTATCCTCCCCCCCCCCCTCTCTCTCTCTCTCTCTCTCTCTCTCGGGATTTATCCTCCCCCCCCTCCCCCCGCCGCCGCCTTAGCCTCAGATACCCTAATTCCAACCGCCTCCCCTCAAATAGCCCTAGCCCTAATCATGGAACCGCCGCAGCCCCCCTCCTCCCCTCCTCCCCACCAGAGCCCTAGCCCGAGATCCTCACCACTCGCCGCCCGATATTTCTTCTAACTTTGCATGGCAGCCCCTCTCCCCCCCTCCTCCCCACCAAAGCCCTAGCCCGAGAGCCTCCCCACCCGCAGCCCCTCTCCCCCCCTCCTCCTCACCAGAGCCCTAGCCCGAGAGCCTCCCCACTCGCCGCCCCCCTCCCCCCCTCCTCCCCACCAGAGCCCTAGCCCGAGAGCCTCCCCCCTTCCGATACCCAACCCTTCTCTCTTTCCACAATTAACTCTAACCCGATCTTCGACGACTCCTTATCTTCGACTCCCTCTCTCTGTCGATTTCTTGGAAGCGCCGCGCCTGGGTCTCATCGAAACGATTTCGGCCGTCTCTCAAATCCCCCCGTCGTTCATCGACTTGCTTTGAGATCTCGGGGTTCGAGAGAGAGAGAGAGAGCTGGATGTCGATCGCAGCGAGGGGAGGACACTCTATTTGTTTGACTGGTAAGGCCTTTTGTGGATGATTATATTTATAGTCGTAATATTTCACACCACATTGATTTAGATGCATCTTGTTACTTGTTACCCAAGCTCTTCGTATTTTTGTTGCGCATTTCAGCAGCATCTAAGTTTTAACATACATCGAGCTGACAACCGCATCGGGGAGCGGCTTTGTTTGACTGGTAAGGCCTCTTGTGGGAATGTAACAGGATTTAAAAAATAGTAACAATGATGGCTTTGTTTGTGTTATCTGGAGTATATTGGGGGTACTTAGGCTATGTTTCACAACAGATTCCTGCTTAGTTTGCCGTGGAATTTTTTTCCTTGTACATGGTTGCTTTGGTATGTCACCTGATAATTAGCCAAGCGGTTCGTGGAGCAAAGTTTGCCCCCGTTAGGCATTCTAGGGATGTGCCCGAATAAACTTAATTTAGGTTCTTCTGCACTTGCTTCTATTCAAGCTCATGCTCAGCATTCTATTGTGGGGCCATCTGATTTGATTGAGGTGAATACCTTCTTTGAGTTTCCTTATGTTTGGTAAATAGATTTTGCATCATAAGAAGTTATTGTGCAATGAATGTTCTTTATATGCATTTGAGTTTTTTTTTTTTTTTTGCTTTCTTAACTTCTGCTTTTTTAATAAGGTGTTTGTGTTTATTTTATTTTTTTTAATAAGGTGTATGCATTTCCTTGAATTTTTATCTGGATAATAGATTGAGTTCTGCACATACCTTGTATATGTGTTCTTATTTTGGATGGTGGGTTATTTGTGATAGTAGGTAAGCATGTTATTTGTAATAGTAGGTAAGCATTCACTGCAGCAATAGTTTCTTGTGCCATGAGATGGCATTACTAGGATTCAGTAAACCTGTGGAGGATTCTTGTAGTAAAATTGCTCATTTTCTTGTTTGGCTAGTGGATTTGGATGAGAGAAATAAAACAATTCTTGTAGTAAACTTCTAATGAATTGGATGAGAGAAATAATAGTCTATACAGTGATGTGTCAAGATATTTCTGCAACATATAAGTTTTGAAAAATTATAAAGCATGCATTTGAAGCAAAGTAAGGTGTAATTCAGCTTTTAGTTAATAAACAATTATATAAATATTTTAAAATCTGTTTTCTAACTAAATATATTTAAAGAGGTATCCATACACTTCACACTTGCATACTACACTTGAAAATCAGTAAAAGGTCTGAGTAAATAACCATCATACAACCCTTTTTTCAAAATTATTTCTTAGAACAATAAGATGTGAGTGACATGAGAAACAACAATTATTAAATTTCACTACTCAATTTATGTTGGGAACAAATCAAACAATTTATACAAAGAGAAATATATATGCATGCCCCAAGTTAGATGTTGTTGATGAATGAATGTAAACAAATGAAGGATGAGGAAAAAGTAGCCCTGTTTATGAGGAAATTGATTTTTTTTGGTTATCATGAGAATAAATTTGTTTATGGTAGCGATTTATAGGTTTCCTGAGAAAAAGCAATCATACATTTATAGGTAAATGAACAATATATTTATTTCTAAATTCAAAGAGGGTGGCACCGTTGTTTAGCCAATTTCTTGCTTTTCTACTGACGAAGATGAGCAGGGGACTGATGGATTCTCCTTACAGGCGATGATTTTGAAAAGATTAGCCTTGTTATGCTTGGACTCGCCATGATCATGAGTAAATGGGCATTGGCATTCCTAACCAGCCACAAAAGATAAAATATTTGCCTAACTTAAGTAGATCAAAACAGTTCAGCTTGTCAAAAATCTGAAGTGAGAAATTTGTGTCTGTTACTATGATCTTAAATATAATATAACAGATAATATTATGTATTCATATAAGCTTTGAAAATTATTCTACTTCCAACTCAATGTTAAACATCAACTTGCACAGTTTTTTTCTTCTTTCTTTTTCTTTTTCTTTTTATTTCTGAATAACTTCATAGTAGGAAAGGAAGGGGGAAAATGGATTTTTTTTTTTTCCTGTCATGCAATACCTCACAGTAATGGGATGAGGAAATCATTTCTAGTTGTTTTACAAAAAATACTTCTTACTTACCACCGTGGTGCACAGTCAATCCTCTCATCCTGTACTGGGATAAATCTGAATATACTAAAAATATTAAATCAATTCTAACAGTGTTGAATTCCTTCAACATATGTTTTTCTGCTATGGTATGGTACAATATAATGTATAGATTAAAAAAATAAAGATTAGATTAAGAAAATTTTCAATGCATCCTCCATTGATTTAAAAAATAGAATATGAATTTGTAAAACCCATGTCATAAAACCCAGAACGAACTTCAGTGTTTAAGACGTAAACTCTTCCAAGAAATGAAAATGGCAGTTGTCAATTGGCAAGAGGTTGTCAATTTAGAAAATAAATTTCCTGGGACCAGTTTGCATTGCGAATTGTATGCTACTTTCACTTGAAGCACTCCGACAGAGGGTTCATTCCTCTTCTATTTTTTTAACCAAATTCTAGATGGTTTATTGTCCAATTTTTAAATGATAGAAAGGGTTAAATCAATGCTAGAACACTATAGAAATCTTGCACGAATCATGGAGCTGATGAGAAACTTCCCCAATTTATTCTTAATAAATGGCATGCAAAGCTCGCACAGGAAATCTCAAAAGTAAAGCACTTCGCACAGTGCATAGATGGTGCATATTGGTACAATTGTTTTATTGTCCCAACATCAGTGCCGATTTTGCTCTAGAATGGTATGTTACTGTACATACCATTCTGTTTTAGCAGTTTTTGAAATCACCAAGCCTTGATTCTTTTTCTTTTTGAATTTTTGTTTCTTGCCAGAATTTGTGGTGGTGTAGAGTTTTGATTGCCTTTGTAATTTGAGTCTGTATGTAGCTTAAATCCTTACAATTCATGCATATTAGATTAAATAGATTGAAGGCATTACCACTATTTTCCGATTATTTACTCCCCTAAGTAGTCTAATTTTCTTTTGTATTTGTTAGTGTTGCATTACATTTTATTTCATACAATTGCCATTAGTTCTTTCTTCTTGCATTAGCATCTTTCTAGATGAGCATGTAAATCTCCCATTAGGTCTGTACAGTGTCAAAATGGGAAGCCCTTACTAGGAAATGTTTGGTAGTTGCACACATAAGGCAAAGAATGTTCTTTATAGAATTTGTACAACATAACAAGTTTTGTTTCTTCTGAATCGACAATAGAATTATTGTAGAGTGCATTAGAAGCAAGCTATTCCAATTGGGACTTGTAAAATCTTTTTAGACCAAAGCTGTAAATGTCGTTGTTTGCTTGATTGATAGATTACTAGCTTACTAGCTTTGCATTGGATGGTGAAATCTGGAATTCTCTAAAGTGGAAAAAATCTCATTTGGTCATCCTACAATATTGTTTGCTTGATCCACTAATTTATGCTTAGTGTTGCTGAGCGAAAGCTCATTAAACTCTGTTGTTGTATTTTTTTTTTTTCAAACATAGAGAAGTAAAATGGGATCTGGGTAGAAGCAAGAAGTCACCAGCCAAAGTATTTAGTTATCTCATTAGTTTTAGTTTTTGACCATGTTGGTAGTTTGTAAATGTTTGTCAATTTCAATGACGTTGGACTATGTGATTATTAACATTTTGTTAGCAGTAAACTGATTTAATGAATACTAATTCAATTTTTATTACTTAAATTAAATATTGATATGTTGTGATAGATACCTTGCATGCCATGGGACATGTGGTAGATTGTTGCGTCCTATATCTACCTCAGTCTGGGGCATGACAAGTACAATGTCAATGCTGTATATTGGTACAAAAAAAGAAAATTGTTCCCATTGTAGACTTCATTGTGATGGCTGTGTTGGAATAGGTCAACTAACGCAGGAAATGGAAAGCAGTTTGGAGGTGGGATGGTGTTGTCTTATAGAATTTGAAAAGTGATAACACCTAAGAAGCTTAAATGTAAAAATATATTGTGAGGTGCATTGATGCTTTTCTTGGTTGATAGTTTCTAATTCTAGATTTGATTTTGGTGACAATGTTGGCAACTTTGGAGTAGGTCAATGGGTCAAGTGATACACAAACTTTGTGAACATTGAATAATCTGACAACTGAACCTAGGTAGGGTTAGAGTAGGAAATTGGTTTCTAGTGTAGGAGAAGGAATACTATACCTACAAAACAATCCACCTTTGATGATATCTGTTAGATTCTTAAGCTCTCCAAACAATAGGTGAACAGCTATTAATAATTCATACAAGAGTCAAAGCAAATCGAATGTCTCATAACTCCGTTCGAAGTGTTTTCTTGAATACATTTGATGCAGAGCAAGACCATGCCAAACTTCATAGGAGCCAATGGATCTGCAAGCGGAGACTTCAATAATTGAATATTTAAAATTTTCCTATCATGTGAGTAAGCGTGCGAGCAAACGGGATTTAGAGGTTTTTGGTGGATTTTTCTTTAAGTTTTCTATCAGAGACCGTATTGAATGTCAACCCAGGTTTCTATATTTGTACTTAAATTACTCTAGCATATTTTCCTATATTGAGTTCTATTCCTAATATGATTTTGTACCGAGTTTACCTGTCGAATGAGGATTAGAGGCATGGTTTATATATATTCTTGTAATTCATTGCAAAAAACGGCTTTTGAGATATTAGTAAAATTTAGTTTTGTGAGAAATTTCTTCATCAATGAAAGGTTCTTCAATTCAGATTGCTTCAATTTTATACACTTGGTCTTTGAGTTCAATTTTTATTGATCAATATGCCTTTCAATCTTCATGTTGTGTTACATTTTATGCTCTTAATTATATCATAGTGTCCAAGTAGTTTCATGGTAGCAAAATAGTATGAAAGGTAATGGGTCCATTGTCAAATTGGCAAATACCATTCAAAGATTCTTTCCAAATCATCAAGATTCTTTATCTTGAAAATTTTTAATTAATTAGAAAATTATCAACTTGAGTAGGACTTCTTGTATTGAATGTCCTTTGGGCTTTGACATCACTATTGTCTTCTGTCTACTTCTAAACAATGTAAGAACTCAAGCAAACAAGTTAATGCTGTCAACTATCCAATCCTACATTATATTTGGTATGGTCTCTAGTTTGATGATCCACTTGTTCAACAACTTGCCATCAAAAAGTGCTATTTTTCTCTTCTTGGATTCCACAAACTTATTTCTGGAGTCCCTTTGGCTTCTTTTTCTAGAGTCATGCATCCATACCATGCAACATAAATTACCTTGGAACTTTGCTAGTGTAAATAACTTGCAGTCCTGCTTTACACTGCCAAGCTTTTTAAATCATCTTGTTAATTTGAATTTCTTTTTGGTTACATCATGATTTTATATTTTGCTTATGTCTGATGATTCATTTGAGACAAATTTCATTGTCCAATATTCAAGCAATGTATGCTTATCTGTTGGTGTTTCTATATGATAACATGATGTTCCATTCAACATTGTCTGTATGTAACTTGTGTTATGGCTATGTTGGACTTGTAAAATGATGCGTTATTTTTGCTTTAAGATTTAATATCTGTGTCTATATGGATTTAGCACCTTACTTCCAAAATTATCATGATTTTTAGAGCATTGAAGAATGAAACTATAGTGCACTTGGGCACATGGAATTACATTCCTCTCAGTCTGTACATATTTGGCGTATTGACTTAACTCAGATTAGCAACTTGTTGTCTAAGGAATAGGTCATGTAGGTGTACCATATTCTTTTGACATATGCCTGCTACTAAATGTTGAACACTAATGATGATGAAATACGTGCAGGATATTGGATAAAAGTTGGTTGTTTATCGATCATTTATCCTAAAATGGATAAAAGTTGGATAAATAAACCAAGAAATACTAAAGAATATTTAGATGGAGTTCATGATTTCATTAAATTTGGTATGGATAAAAGTAATTTGAATGGAAAGATCTCATGTCCGTGTCGGCGATGTGTTAACAGTTCTTATCTAGATCCACAAACCATTGAAGAACATTTGGTATGGAATGGTTTTGCTAGAGGTTATACTCGTGGGTTTTTCATGAAGAATGTATGTTGCCAATATTAAGTAATCAACCCTCTCGTCTGATATTGGATCTGGTAATATGAAAGATAACCTTGCAGGAGATGATATGACATGTTTGATCACATATGCTTTTCGACATGGTGTTCAAAACTTTAGAGGTTCATCTAATATACATGAAACGGGTGGAATATGTGATGGTTCTACATTTATGGAACAAACATTTGTTGAGGAGCAGATGCAATCATCAACTACTGAGTCAGCTTGGTATCATAATTTGATTAAAGATGCAGATGAACAATTATATCCGGGTTGTTTGAAATTTTCTAAGATCTCTTTTCTTATACATTTATTCATATAAAATAGTTTTACCATGCTCCTCAAATTACTAAAGGATGCATTTTCAGAAGGCTCCGGTTTACCATCCTCTTATTATGAAGCAAAGAAAGTTGTTAACAAATTGGATCTTGGATATCAAAAGATCCATAGTTGTCCGAAAGACTGTATGTTATATCATGGTGAAAATGCTGATCGAGAGTCATAATGTTTGTGGATCTTCACAATGGACAACTCATGAAGAGGATGAGGATGATGTAACGAACAAAACAAAAAAATCGATGAAGGTATTGCGTTACTTTCCTCTAATTCCTCGATTGAAAAGGCTATATTCATCCTCGAAAATAGCTTCATTAATGAGATGGCATGATGAAGGGTGTACGAAGGATGGAATGTTGAGACATCCAACAGATAGTCTAGCATGGAAAGCATTTGATACTAGGCATTCTGATTTTGCCTCTGATATTCGTAATGTTCGGTTGGGTTTAGCTTCAGATGGCTTCAATCCTTTTCGGACTCTAAATTCTACATATAGCACTTGGCTAGTTGTTCTAATACCATACAATTTGCCACCATGGTTGTGCATGAAACAATCCTCACTTATCTTGTCAATGGTTATTCCAGGTGATAAGGGTCCAGGAAATGATATTGATATTTTTCTACAACCTTTAATGGAGGAATTGAAACAGTTATGGGAAGGTGTCGATGCAATTGATGCTTCAAATGGTGAAACAATTAAACTACGGGCAGCTTTGTTGTGGACTATTAGTGATTTTCCAGCATATGCCAATTTATCTAGCTGGAGTACAAAGGGAAGGGTTGCATGTCCTTGTTGTGCAGATTCGACACATTCAATTTGGTTAAAACATGAAGAAAATTTTGTTATATGGGTCATCGTCGATGGTTAGAACCAAATCATCCGTTTCGTTTTCAGAAAGATTTATTTGATGGTACCATAGAATTGGGATGTGCACCAATTCTACCTTCTGGAACTAATGTTCGTATACAAATGGATTCCATTAATTACATATAGGGTAAATTCTCAAAGTCTTCTACAAAAAGAGGAAGGAATGATCAAGAAGGATTGTCAGAAGAAGTGACTATTAGTAATATGGATGCACAAGTATTTGAAGATTCAGATAATTTTTTTGAAAAAGAAAATGAGGAAGATGTACAGATAACATGTACAAATCAGCCTAGCAAGCATTTATGGAAGAAAAGGAGTATCTTCTTTGACTTACCTTATTGGGAACATAATCTTATTCGGCATAATCTTGATGTCATGCACATAGAGAAGAATGTTTGTGATAATCTACTTGGAACATTGTTGAATCTTGATGGAAAGACCAAAGATAACATGAAGGCACGATTGGATTTAAAAGAATTGGGTATCCGACCGGAGCTTCATCCCATTATGCTTGCTAATGATAGAACTTATTTGCTTCCTGCATCTTATACAATGTCTCCTCAAGAAAAAAATTATTTTATTGCAGTATTGAAAAATATTAAAGTACCTGATGGATATGCATCAAACATTTCAAGGTGTGTGCATCTTAAAGATATGAAAATTTCTAATCTCAAAAGTCATGATGGTCACATATTGATGCAAGATATCTTGCCAATAGCTTCAAGATCATCAGTGCCTAAACAAGTTATTACAGTTATAATTCAGCTATCATCATTCTTTAAGGCATTATGTTCAAAAGTTATTGATCCTGGAGAGCTTGATCAGTTGGAGTCAGATGTTACTATTACACTTTGTCAGATGGAAAAGATTTTTCCTCCTGGATTTTTTACTATTATGATACATTTACTCATTCACTTAGCTTCGGAAGTTAAGCTTGGTGGACCGGTACATTATAGATGGATGTATCCTATTGAGAGGTACGACATAAAGGCTGATGTATCCTACTGATCGATCCACTATAATTTTTAATAAAAGTAGCATCATAATTATGCTATATTTAAAAATTAATTTATGTTGTAGGTACCTTGTGCGATTGAAAGATTATGTACGAAACAGAGCCTATCCAGAGGGTTCGATTGCAGAAGGATATATTGCTGAAGAGTGTTTGACATTTTGTTCAAGATATCTTCAAGATGTAGAGACAACATTTAATAGACCTCAACGGTATAGTGATTTCGTACATAATGCAGAATTGTATAAGTTTTCAACTGCAGGTAGAGTCTTGGGAAAAACTGAAACTATTGTATTGGATCCTAAATCAATGGCACAAGCACATCGTTATGTGTTACTCCATAGTGAAATAATATCTGACTATCGTAGGTCAGTATGATTTATTGCATTTCACGTTTAAATATCATATCTTATTTTTTGTTCTAAATGAATAAAGTAAATTTTATGCAGCGAATTTTTAATGTCTCAACGACAAGCTAATCATGGCACTCAACCTAATCCAAGGATTGAACAGCGATGGTTAGTCGAGTTATTTCCTGAATGGCTTTCAAAACAGGTTTGATATATACTTAGAGAATATATGTATAGATTTAGTATCAAATAACCTGTTAACATTCCTTTTTATTTTCTAGGTATCAATGATGATGGAGAGAAATTTTTCAGCTGAATTAATAGCCTTGGCTCGAGGACCTAACAAAGTTGTCAATAGATTAATGGTTTCATAATCAATGGTTTTAAATTCCATACTAAAGATCGTGAGAAATTTAGAAGAACACAGAATAGCGGTGTTATGGTGGAAGCAGATGGAAAAACTTATTATGGTGCACTAAAAGATATTTATGAGTTAGATTACTACGGAATCTTTAAAGTCATATTATTTAGATGTGACTGGGTAGATATAAACTCATCAAGGGGTTTGAAAAAGGATACAAATGGATTTACACTTGTAAATTTTACAAGGTTGATACATACTGGTGCCTTATTGAAGGATGATCCATTCATTTTTTCTTCTCAAGCTCGTCAAGTATTTTTTGTACAAGATGCAAAAGATAAAGATTGGGCTACTGTTATTAAAACAAAACCTAGGGACTTATATGATATGGGAAAGCAGTTGGAAGATGATGAAGATGATGACACTTATACGCATTCAATGCCATTCAATTTTGTACCGGTTGATGACATACATGCGACGGTATCCTTGGTTAGGACAGAATTTGAAGGAAATGATAATGCTTGATTCTTATTGTTGGTATTAAATTTTGTACTATAGTGGACTTTCTTAGAAATTTTTGATGCACCTCGGCCGTACTCTCAATATCCAGATTTCTTCTGGCTTATAAAAACTCTTTTGTTTCAGCCTTCTTTCTACCTGTCTGGATTTACTTTTAATATTGTGGTTTGAGGGTCGGTTCGGTTCTGTTCTTTCATTGGTTGGTAAGGGTTTCCATGTAAACTATATATATTTTTCCTCCTTTCTAACTCTTGTAGTATCAGTCAACTTATTGAGGATGTTGTACCTATCATTTCAACACTTCTTTTTTTTCTTTTGAAGGATGGTATAAGCATGATTGGTAAGTTTCATTCCAGAATTAAACTTTGTTTGGTGAATGGACTTAGATTCTTCCGTTAGTAAGCATTTATGAACATTCATCTTCATGAGATTCATATTTCCAATGAGATGTCTTTGATGCAACTTTCTCACAATCCTATATACTGTTGATTTTTTCTACTAACATTCCATTTATTCCATTAGGTGTTGATTTTAAGGTAAATATTGTTGACATTGGGGGGAAACGATTGAAGCTTGCAATCTGGGATACAGGTACGTATTTTCTCATTTTTGTTTGAGAAATTAAATGTTGAAATTGGCAAGTATCCCATTTCAACATTTAATACAGGTACGTATTTTCTCTGTCCATAAAATTCTTGTTTTGTTTCCCACAAGCCTTGTTTTGTATCTAATGAGTTGTTTGTTTTCCTGGTTTTGGGCATGAGCTCTTAGTTTCTTGTAAGGTGGCAGCTTGAGTGGCAAGCCTTGAAAAGTCTGCTCTTCATTTCTGTTTACTTCTGTTTTGTCCTTGCTTGTTTGGTGTTATGTCAGCATCTATCAATCTCAAATGATGTCCTTAGGGCTACTTTTAAGATTTTTTTTATTTGTATTTTCTATTTGGTTTTTTGGTTCTCTTCCAGCAGATTTTGAATTGTCGAGTTCACATGAGTGATCTCCTACTATAATTGGATGGTTGCAGGCTAGAATAATATTCTTGATGGAGGTTTGCAGGCGCACTTCTTCTTGTGCTTGTTGTGTTCCTAGGTTTTGTTCTACTGAGATGATGAGATAATTGCTAGGCTTCATCTCTTCTGGCTTCAAGATTACAGATAAAATGATAAAAAGATTGGAATTTGTTGATCTAAATACCAACTGGTATTTTACGGGGAGCAGAAATGCTTGAACATACCTAAACTCATAGGAGTGATCATTTACCTATTTAACAGGATCCAAGTGCTTGTGATAATATTTAATCTATAGGATCAGAAATGGCTATACATGCATAAAAATTTCATGGAAAACAAATATTCTTTAAGTGGAAGTTTGGATAAAGTAATCTAATAATATATTAGACATGTGACCATCAAAGTATATGCAGGCACCACTCACATGAAGTGGTGAGATCATAGGTGGAACGCCCTTTTCTCATATGCATTATCTGATGCTTTTATTATTTTTGTAACTGTGGAATATGTGAAATTCATATTGGGGTTAATGCTCATGATGCTATACATTTGAAGAATGTGGTCTAATAAAAGGGCTGCGTGTCTTCTTGATTGTAGATTAGTGCGAAAATTGTTCACCCTTTTATTTATCATTAGAATTATAAATTTAATAACATTCCATATTTGTCTTATATAAGTTCTTATTTAAATTTCCATGGATTAATTTTCTATTCTCTTCTTTTCCTGCTTGTCTCAGTTGGAAAGTTTTGAAAGGTCTATACTTAGTTTTTGTTTGTTTCTATTTTGTCTTCGCATATTTCATACTCTGTCTCACATGCCATTCTTAAATTATGCATTTAGTACCAGTATTATGGATTATTGGGTGGTTGTTTTTCATGTGTTATCGGTTCTATGCAAACAGATGACAAATTGAAAAGTCTGTATGCTCTTCTTCTGCTGAATTTAGTTTGAAAATGTCTTGCATGTGAGGGGAAAAAAAAAAGCTCACTCACTCTTACCCCTTTTTTATATATATATTTAATATTTATTTTCACTAACTCTTACTCTGATGTAAATGATAGGTGACATTATGCCGCGCTCACGGACAGAGGGTCGCACTTCTGCTTCATCACAGCAGGTTCATGCTGGTTCTTAAGTACCGGACGTTGCGTTCAATCCTTCGGCACAACATTCTACAGCAGGTCCATCATCTTCTGGGCATCATGATCCTATTGTTGGTGTAGGAGGTCCATCTTCTGAGCATCATGATCCTATTGTCGGTGTAGGAGATGATGAGCTACACATTCAGGGTAATTTTTTTTTATTTAGTTTGATAAAATATCTTTACACTTTTTACTATAGTTTACACATGCATATCTATTTTTATGCAGACGAATCTAGGAGGGTTACACATAGACGTGGATCCATGTTAGTTCGGGATGTATGGCAGATGCGCGAGGGTGAGCAGATAGTGGTTGAGTGCAATCAGCTGGGGCAACCAATTAAAAAAGCTGCTAGCTTATTGAGTTCCTTTTTAGGGTCAGTTGTACGGAGGCATCAGCTTTGTCCATTAAGTTATGCAAAATGGAATGACATGCTTCCAACGTATAAAGTTGAGATTCTACGAGTTGTGCAGGTAAAAATTTGAATCTAAACATTTCTTATTTTGTATACTTGTTATATTATGCTTTGTTTTATATTTTTTTAATTTACAAAAGCTTATTTTATTTTAATTAAGTCAATTATTAGACTTAACAATTAAATTGTTTTGCAGTCTAAGTTTGTATTACCTCCATCCACTCATGATTTTGTATTGAAGTCTCTAAACTGAAAATGGAAAGAATATAAGGCATATTTGAAGATGAAGTACAAGTTACCGGGTATGACCGAGGAGCAAGTAGTTGGTTCTTGTCCTCCTGATGTACCCCCTCATCAGTGGATGGAGTTGGTTCATTACTGGTTCTCCGAGAGGGACAGGTATATTGTTATTTAATCATTTAAGATACTTTAAAATATTTTTTTTAAATATAATAAGTATATTTATTTAATTTTGCAGACATATTCTAATATTGGTAAAGCTGCACGAGCATCTCTGTCTGTTCCCATACATCGGGATCCAAGAGTTATGTGCGAGTCAGATAAGAGTTCGTATGTTCCTTAAACTAAAAATTTATATTTTTTATATCAAATCATTTACTTATTAAATGGCTCTTCCTAACTGACCTCGAGCACACGTTAGTATACTTCTTTGTTTCAGAAACTATAAAATTCAGGATTCATGATAGTTAACACATGATTCTTTTTATTAGCTTAGTACTTGCACTTGTTCTATGTCAAATCTGATTGTATGAGTCACTTGTTCTATGAATTTATACCAGCCACCCATAAGCAACATTTGTTCTAGTTGTAGAACTATACTGAGTCTGAGATTGAGTATCTATAATTAGTCAGACCTGAAATAAAACAGTGCCCAGTGATTAGCCCTGAATGATAAAGAGATTAACAAAAAAAAAATACAGCCTGACCAATAAAGAGATATACTCTTAATTTGAAGCACGGTCACAAGTGGGGAGACTCTCCATAAATTGGTGGCCAGAGCAATACGAATGAAAGAATTTATTTCATATTTGCAAACAATAGAGTGGATTTTGTCAGCACAGGTAGATTAGCTTGCACACAGAGAAAGATATAATAGCAGTGAGATCATCGACAAACATGTATGAAGGAAACAACAGGTTCACCCAATGTTGACATAGCCAAGATGTTTTTTTATCTTCAGGAAGTGAAGCATTGGCCTGACCAGACACACTTTATGGAGGATGTTCAGCATTGTTAAGATTGTGATTACTTTTCTTTGTTATATATGCCTCTCAACTCAGTTGAGTAGAGTTGAGTTGAGAGTACATTATCTTGCTGCCATGGGAGGACTCTGATAAATTTCAGTTGTTGCTGAGAGATTAACTACTCCTTGCCCCACTCTTGCTTGTTCAAATACTTCATTTTCTTTTTTTGAGGCTATGAGGGTCCAATCCCCACCTTTTCTACCAATACTCTCCCCACCCTTGGGGCCTATCTGCAACAGGAATCAAATCGTTGCCGCTTGGGCAATGGGTAGTACCATCCAAGTCAGTGCTCAGTGATTCAAATACTTCATTTCCTTTCTCATTGTTTTGTACTTTGGGTCATCTAACTAAATGAATCCGATCAATTGATGAATGAGTGATGCTCTATTCTTTACTGAATGCATCATGTTTAGATGCATCGTCTGCTTTGGCAATCATCATTCAAATTTAGTTGTGGTATTGGAATTGCACAACTGCAAACATTTTCTTCTCCTCTGGCTATTTTCATTATTTTTTATAAATTCAGTGCACTGTTAATTTATTCTATAATCTTCTTTGTCACTTGTTATCTCCTTTAAGATCTAGTTGTGAAGAAAAAGGATTGATTGATGTAGGGATGAAAGGTTTTATGGGCAGTTCCTGTAGATTTTTAAACCCTGTATCATACATCAAATACTCCAAATCAAAGACTGCAGACTGTATGTTGATTACTAGCTAAATTAGATGATATGCTTCAGTACCTTATCTTTTACCTTGACGTTGTTATGTGAAGGATGTTAATTTGAGTACATTGGTTTGCAATGTTGTTGAATAATCATTAGATCTTACAGAAAGTATGGCTCTAAATGGAGCAAAAGGTAAAAAAAAAGGGTTTATATAGCAAACTTCAACTATTTTGAGATTAAGGTTTTGTTGCTGTTGTTATTGTTGTTGCTGTTGTAATACTGTTGAATAATCATTCAAACCTTTATTCCATTAGACTCTTGTTAAGGTTTAAAACAATCACACATTCATGCTTTGACATTCAACAGTAAAATGGAACAACTGAGAGTAAGCATCTTCATTTTCTAGAAGTAGCTGAACACTTCCTGTTAGAATAGATTTCTTTACTCCGTTAGTCAAAGTAGTTATTACAATGTCATCTAACCCCAATCTTCTTTTCTTGGTGGGCTTTTACTGTAAAAAGTTATAAGTTCTAATTCTTCCTTCTTTCTACTTGTAAGTTTTTTAATCTTGCAAAAATGAGATGAGTACTAGGTCAAACAAGTGAAGACAAGTAAAGATATCCCTTGAAACTGTTTGTGATTCTTCACTCCAGAAATAATTATTTGATGTTAATGTTGTCAAAGCAATAAGAAGTGATGAAAGAGATGGATTCAATCAAGTTCTGTCACCTTTACCAGTTTCTTGGAATGACATCCCATTAAGCAACTCAGAGAAGCAAGAGGCTATAGCTACTGTATATTCCAGATGAAATAAAATACAAACTCTTCGAAGAACTCCGGATTCCATTTCTTGATTGAACGAAAAGCTTAGTGGTACCATCCTTTGGATTAATTGTCCTTTTCTATTGGTTGTGTATTTGGATTAATTCTTCTTTTCTTATTTGTTTGACTTTACACGTAATATGTATAAGATGATGCAGTATAATGCAGTAGTTTAAATTTTATTGATTAAACGTTGGATGTAGTGAATCAATCCAATAATTGGATAGACTTGATGTGAGCTAATGTTCTATGACATATTTTACTATTTTAGAGCCTCAAAGCTTTATTTATCCATATCAATCCATTATTCGAGACCATAAAACTTGGGAAGCAAGTGTTGGAGTGAATCAGTGTTCTTGTTGTGGCATGATGTCACTATATATGATTAAATAACTCGCATCTTAGAATACCTTGTTGGGCCTGGTGTGGTGCTATTAAGGCCCAGGTGGGCTAACTTGTATTGGGCTGGGTTTGAGTCCAAGGGTTGAGATTAAATCAAGTCACGGGTGTACACGGGCTTGGGGATTAGTTTAATCTCATTGGTTTAGTCCATGGGAGTTTTTTGTTGAGTCTGGGCCTGGCCCACTTCGTGGATGTATTTAAACTCTAGTCTCTAGGGTTTGGATGGAATAGAGAACAGATTCTTTTCTCCCAAAAATTCCCTTCTCTCATCATAGGGCGGCAGCCCTTTCTTTCTCCTCCCCATCTTCCTCCTTTTCAAGAAGTAAACCTAACAGGATTAGAAATCCTTAATTCTAGTTCTTGTTGAACGGGGAATCCCATTGCTATTCATCAAGGTCTAAACCTAACAGGATTGGAAATCCTTAGTTCTAGTTCTTGTTGAACGGGGAATCCCATTGCTATTCATCAAGGTCTAAACCTAACAGGATTAGAAATCCTTAGTTCTAGTTCTTGTTCAACGGGGAATCCCATTGCTATTCATCAAGGTCTAAACCCTAACAAGTGGTATCAGAGCCTGGTTCAAGGAGTAATCTGGAGGCCTTCAAGGAGTTGAAATAATTTCAACAGAATCTCGTCAAGGTACTTCTCTATTTTATAAAATTTATTTTTGTGCTATTTTTGAAATTGGCCATGGGGAGTAGCATAAAAATAGAGGTTGAGAAGTTTGATGGGAAGGGAAGTTTCTCCATGTGGAAAGTCCGGGTAGAGGACCTCCTTGTGCAGCAGGGTTTAGATTTGGCTTTGGAGGAAAGGCCAGATGGGATGACAGACAAGCAGTGGATTTCATTGGAGAAGAAGACATGTTCAATGATCAGGGGCTGTCTGGCGGATTCAGTCCTCTATTCAGTGCTGGAGGAGAAGACCCCGAAGGGACTCTGGACGAAGTTGCACACCCTCTATATGGGAAGAATATGTGCAACAAGTTGATGTTGAAGAAGCGCCTCTACAGCCTTCGGATGTCAGAAGGTGGAGATGTGCTGGGTCACATCCAGATATTCGACCAGATGAGCAATGAACTTCTGAATGTTGGGGTCAAGATGGAGGAAGAAGATAAAGCACTTCTGCTTTTATGTTCAATGCCCACGTCTTATGACTCATTGGTCACAACACTGCTCTATGGGAAGGAGACATTAATTTATGAAGATATTGTCTCGGTGCTTCGGACGAATGAGCAGAGGGAGAAGATGACCAAGGAAGCTGTTCCCCAGGAGGGTCTATCAGTTGGGGAAAGGACAGGCAGAGGTAGGGGCAGGGACAGAAGTAAGTCTGGAGGACGATCAAAGTCCAGGAAAGGCAAGAGAGAGCTGAAGTGCTATAAGTGTGGAGAGGTAGGACATTTTAAGAAGAATTGTCCTAAGTGGAAAAATCAGAAGGGAGAAAAAGGAGGATCTGAGTCTGTGAGTACAGTTGCAGATCAGGAGGTGGAGGATGATCTCTTGGTTGTATCAGATGATCACAGGCACAGCACAGAGATGTGGACCTTGGATTCAGCCTGTTCTCATCATTACACTCCCAACCGGTCGTGGTTCAGTACTTACACAGAGGTTGAGGAGGGGAATGTGACTCTTGGAGATAATCACCCTTGCAAGGTGGCAGGTATTGGCACAGTGAGGGTGAGGATGTTTGATGGTATGGTGCGCACTCTTACCAGTGTGAAGCATGTTCCAGAACTCAAGAAGAATCTGGTATCACTGGGGTACTTGGAGCGGACTGGATACAGCTTCAGCAGTCGTGCCAGGAGTGGAGTTCTGAACATCTCCAATGGAGCCATGGTGGTGATGAGAGGGAGGAGGCTGGAAAATAATCTATACAAGATGGAGGGCTCTGTGATGACTGTGAAATCTGAGGTGGCAGCTGTGGAGCAAGATCCCCGGGATGTGTACAGGATGTGGCATTACCGCCTGGGCCACATGGGAGACAAGGGGATGAAAGAACTGAGCAAGAGAGGTCTGCTTCCAGACTTGAGTAGCGGAGATATGGAGATCTGTGAGCCTTGTCAGATGGGAAAGCAGAGGAGAGTACAGTTCTCAGTCAGCACAGCTAGGAGTGCTGAACCCCTGGAGTTAGTACACACAGATGTCTGGGGACCAGCCCCAGTTTCTGCAAGGAATGGGGCCAGATACTTTATGACCCTGATAGATGATTTCTCAAGGAAGCTGTGGATCTACTTTATGAAGGAGAAATCAGAGGTCTTCACCAAGTTCAAAATCTGGAAGGCTGAGGTGGAGAAGGAGCAGGGTAAAAGTGTGAAGTGTCTGAGGTCTGATAATGGCGGGGAATACACCAGCAGGGAGTTCCAGATTTTTTGTGAGGAGTGGGGCATCAGAAGGCACTTCTCGGTGATGGGAACTCCTCAACAGAATGGGGTGGCTGAGAGGATGAACAGAACACTATTGGAAAAGGCAAGATGCTTAAGGCTGCAGGCAGGGCTTCCAAAGATGTTCTGGGTTGACGCAGTAGATGCAGCTAGCTACTTGGTCAATCGGTCACCGCACACCAGGTTAGATGGAGACATTCCAGAGGAGATATGGTCTGGAAGGAAGACAAGCCTAAACCATCTAAGGGTGTTTGGATGCACAGCATATGTGCATGTTGGAGCTGGGGAGCGGAGTAAGTTGGATGCCAGGTCTAAGAAGATGGTGTTCCTAGGCTACCCGCGAGGAGTCAAGGGGTATCGGCTATGGGACCCCTTGGAGAAGAAGGTTGTCATCAGCAGAGATGTAACCTTTGATGAGAGCTCAATCCTCCAGAACAGAAGTGGCATGGATGCACAGCAGGGACTACAGGAGGTAGAACACGGTAACACTAGTCAGACAACCTCCTATACAGTTGTGCCATTTGCTAGTGGACCAGGAGGATTTGAGATTCAGGTGGAGAGGACTGACAGAGGGGGTAGAAGCCAGGGAGTTCAGCAGGATGCAGCTGGACAGGGGACTGATACTGGGATCGCACAGCAAAGGCCCAGGAGGAACGTGCGACCACCAGTTCGATACGGCTTTGAGGATTCGTTGTCATATGCCCTGGTGACAGCGAATGGAGACCCTTTCACCTATGAGGAGGCTATGGAAAGTCAGGATAGAGATAGGTGGATCCATGCTATGGCAGAGGAAATGCAGTCTCTTCACAGAAATAATACGTGGCAGGTGGTCCAGCTGCCACAAGGAAAGAAACCCATTGGTTGTAAATGGGTTTATCAGCGCAAGGAAGGAGCTTCAGAACAAGAGGGTATCAGGTATAAGGCAAGACTAGTGGCCAAAGGATACTCTCAGAAAGAAGGCATCGATTATGGTGAGATATTTTCTCCAGTTGTCAGGCACACTTCCATCAGACTATTATTGAGTATTGTAGCAGCTCAGGACTTGGAGCTGGAGCAGATGGATGTGAAGACAGCATTCCTCCATGGTCATTTGGAGGAGAGCATCTACATGGAGCAGCCACCAGGGTTTAGAGAACCAAGATCAGATGGGAAAGTCTGTTTGCTGAAGAAATCTCTGTATGGGCTGAAGCAGTCGCCGAGGCAGTGGTACAAGAGATTTGACACTTATGTTAGGAGCATTGGACTTTCCAGGTGTGAGTATGATTCTTGTGTGTATGTTAAATCTCTGGATGATGGGTCTAGGATGTACTTACTCTTGTATGTAGATGACATGCTGATAGCATGCAAGAGTGAGAAGGCTGTACAGGAACTGAAGATAGCTTTGTCTCGGGAGTTTGAGATGAAGGATCTGGGGCCAGCCAGGAAGATCCTAGGGATGGAAATCATCAGAGATAGATCCAAAGTGTGCTGCATCTGAGTCAGGGTGGCTACATTAAAAAGATTCTGGAGCGATATGGGATGAAGGATGCCAAACCGACAGCACTACCTTTGGCAGCACATTTTTCCTTATCGAAGACCATGTCACCACAGACTGAGGTGGAGGCTCAGGAGATGGAGAAGGTACCATATGCTTCTGGTGTTGGGAGCCTTATGTATGCCATGGTATGTTGTAGGCCAGACATAGCCCATGCAGTGAGCCAGGTGAGCAGGTTCATGGCGCACCCTGGCAGGGAGCACTGGCGAGCACTAAAGGGAATCTTCAGGTACTTGGTAGGTACAGTTGGGGTTGGTATTTGCTATGGACAGCAAGAAGGTGCTGAGAGATCCAACTTATCCAAGGAGGCTCGTGGGCAGTTATATGGGTATGTGGATGCAGACTTTGGTGGAGATGTGGACACTAGGAGATCCACAACAGGCTTTGTGTTCAGCCTGTTTGGTGGTCCAGTATCGTGGAGATCATGTCTGCAGCCCATCACAGCCTTATCTACCACGGAGGCAGAATACATAGGTATCACAGAGGCAGCAAAGGAAGCTCTTTGGCTGAAGGGCTTGATGCTGGAGATGGGACTTGATCAGAAGGTTGTCCAGGTGCATAGTGACAGCCAGAGTGCTCTGATGCTTGCGCAGAATGCAGTCTATCATGCCAGGACGAAGCACATTGACCTCAGATACCACAGGATCAGAGAGCTGGTGGAAGATGGTGAGGTGGAGCTGGTGAAGGTATACACCAAAGAAAATCCAGCAGATGCACTGACTAAGGTTCTTCCACGGGACAGTTTTCAAAAGTGTATTTCGTTGTTAAAGCTGATGGACACAGTGGACGTGCTGAGGCCTTGAAAGCACCAAGGTGGAGATTGTTGGGCCTGGTGTGGTGCTATCAAGGCCCAGGTGGGCTAACTTGTATTGGGCTGGGTTTGAGTCCAAGGGTTGAGATTAAATCAAGTCACGGGTGTACACGGGCTTGGGGATTAGTTTAATCTCATTGGTTTAGTCCATGGGAGTTTTTGTTGAGTCTGGGCCTGGCCCACTTCGTGGATGTATTTAAACTCTAGTCTCTAGGGTTTGGATGGAATAGAGAACAGATTCTTTTCTCCCAAAAATTCCCTTCTCTCATCATAGGGCGGCAGCCCTTTCTTTCTCCTCCCCATCTTCCTCCTTTTCAAGAAGTAAACCTAACAGGATTAGAAATCCTTAATTCTAGTTCTTGTTGAACGGGGAATCCCATTGCTATTCATCAAGGTCTAAACCTAACAGGATTAGAAATCCTTAGTTCTAGTTCTTGTTCAACGGGAAATCCCATTGCTATTCATCAAGGTCTAAACCCTATCATACCTTCACCACATTTGGAGTGCATGCATTTAAAGGATGACATTTTGATGGGAAGACTTGCACTAGGAATTAAAGAACATGTCACTAACATCATGTTAGACATGAGTACTATACCTTGTTTTACACTGCAGTAGCATGCATACTAACGTATAGTTTTGTCATTTAGGATGAGACATATTTATCAGATGAATCATTATGGAACTTTGAGGTGAAAGCACTTATAATTGACAGACCTAATTAGTAAAACAGAAAATGAAGTGTTTCTCAATTTTAGCTAGCAAGTATTCTTATTTTACTATGTTCCCAAAAAATTTAACAGATGGGTTGGATATAAGTTCCCATTGTTTTGATTTATATTTTATATATAGGCTGTGAGAAGTAACTCATTTTGCATGTTCAGAATTATATATAGGTTGTGAGAAGTAACTCATTTTGCCAAATGTTAGGATTCGTACCATAAATCTCTTTGATTCGATAGACTTGTAATTGGTAAGTCAGAATTAAGCAAGCATGGGATACTCTCCTTTTGTCCAAAGAGTACACTGGCATAGGTTGCAGGTCAGGTCCAGTTTCCTATTGAGCTTGGAGTTACATGATATATGTCTCACCATCCAATTTGTCTCAGAGATCTATGATTCTTTGTGTGATCTTGTTGTTACCATGGCATTACTCTAGATGTATATACTCTAATTAATGATGCAAAAGTGACCTGGTGACCTTGCCATTGGTTCAATACATGTTATAAGGTTGTCACAAGAGACTTACGTTCAAACAAGCCGAGGGAATACATATATGCGTGCGTAGGATGTAGCAGGCTTTTTCTGGTTTGGTCTTCTGCCTCATCTCTTTGTTCAGGATCATCCAAGCCCATACATCAGGTTACTCTACTGGTCAAATAATCTTCTAGCAAGCATTGCAAATTTGGGTCACAGTCTTCCTCAAAGAATAGCTCAGCAGGCCACATGTACTGTGATACAAGCAGTTAGAATGAATGAATTGTAGAGAAGTACTGGGCTTTACCATTCACTCTAAGGTTAAACCATTACATATTGAAGGCAAACGTAGAATATGATATGAATAATTTGTATTTGTGGTTCTAGTTAGTTTCCTTTTTTTTCCTTTGGTCGGTGCATAGACTGATTTTGAACCTCAAAATAAGGTGTAAGGTAGCTGTTGATTTAATTTCCAGAGAGGAAGAAGCTTTCTTTGGTTCTTTTGTTGGTATTGAGATACACGAGGCAGCAATTACTTAAGATTGTCTTCTATCTTACATAGAGGAGACTACCCAAACTCCTATGTTTCACATGCTTTTACATCGACATGAACAATGTGTGTATGTAGGTATAAATGCATGAATGGACAACTTAGTTTTATCAATATCAAATTTAGTTTTACAAAAATGTAATATTTCTTGTAGATGGATGAGCATGGACGGAAACCTAATGAGGTGGAGTTTTACCGAATGACTCATATTCACCGTAATGGCACTTTTGTCAGAGATGAGTCAAGGGATTTATATGTAATTATTTATTACAATTTATTTTATGCAACGATTTTAATTTGATTTTATTATTCAATAAGATCTAACTAATTTTTTTAAATTAATACAGGAAAGAGCTACAGCTCTTATTGCTGAGCGTGTTGATGACTCTATACAGAGTAGTCGTATTGAGACCGACGTGTTTACGGAGCTGATGGGGCCGGAGCACTATGGTCGAGTGAGGGGTTATGGAGTTGGAGTCACCCCCACTCAGTTATCTGAGATGAATAGAAATGAACGTGTTGCTGCAGATTTTGCAGATGTTCGTAGACTTGAGCATGAGATGGAGGAGATGCGACGGAAGAGTGCTGATGATAGAGCAGAGATGGAGGAGATGCGACGGAGGAGTGCTACCGATAGAGCAGCGATGGATTCTATGAGAGAGCACATTGAGCAGCTTACATCTATCGTACACATGTTTGTTCCACACCAGGTATATATATATATATATATTAATATATATTCTTATATTATATCAATTATTTATCTAATATATTGTAATTGATAGTTAAGCAAATTAATTTTTTTTAATTATTCTTATAGGCTCCTGAGCATCAAATCGGAGCAGACAGGGTGACGATCTTCCTCCTACAGATCATTGACCTCACCTACTTTTATTTTAGATCTTCCATTTTATGTATTTTTAAATTTTGTTAAACTTTAACTTGTAACTCTCTTAGTTGATGCAATGAAATGTATGCAATGTGATTTAATGAAATGTATGCAATGTGATTTTAAGAATGTATGAAATATAATTTGGAATTAATGTAAGCAATGTGATTATTAATTGCATTAATTTTGGTTTAATATACAGGTTTAATTTAAATGTTTGTAAATTTTGTTTTTTTTAAAAAAATTGACCGTTAATATGCCGACGCTTTTAATAGCGTCGGTAGGTTATATAAAACCCGACGCTTTTGAAAGCGTCGGCTTGTTTAAAAGCCGACGCTTCAAAAAGCGTCGGCAGATTTATATGCCGACGCTTTAAAAAGCGTCGAAAACGAAATTACCGACGCTATTTAAAGCGTCGGCATTTTATTTTTACCGACGCTTTGGGAAAGCGTCGGCAAATTTCGTAACCACCCCCTTTGTGCCAACGCTTTAGAAAGCGTCGAAAAACCGTATCCCGACGCTAAAAAAGCGTCGGGAAATAACTTAAAAGCATCGTTAAAATTTAAATTTACTGTAGTGTGATATTTTATTGAACCCAAATAGATTTTGAATGCCTTGATGATTCCGATTCTTTTCTTTCTTTCATATCCGGTTTAACATCCATTCTTACCTGAAAACATTTTTTGCCACCCAAGTTTTCCAATTCCATGAAGGATAGTAAAAATGTTTCAATACAAATTTCAGCAATAAATTCAATAAGAAGGAATGGTATCAATAATTTTTTGCCACCCAAGTTTTCCCCATTTTGATTCCTTTTCTTGTTCTTTGTCCGATGATGCCTCTTTTCCTTTATTTTTGAAGACTTGTTTGTCACTAAGAATTGTATCTTTGACCCCAGTGGTGGTTGAACAATTTAATGCGGTGCAAATGCTCTTCCTGGCAACTTTCTTAAATAATTTCTCCCTAAGTAAGAGACCCACTCACTTTCCTTTGACCCCTGCAAGAAATTTTATTCTCTTCTCACGGCGTTCATCTTTCTCTTCACTTGAGACTATAAAGACCTCTCTTACTTCATTAGGGATGGCAATGGCCTCGAGATGACTCATGGTGATTTCTATCAAGACCCGTTCCTTATCCCGTTAAACCGTTATACTTAATGGAATGCAGCGACGGAATAATCGGCTAGATAAACAGATACCCATTGGGTATCCATTTAGCAATTTATATTAAAAAAATAAAATTATTTATTAAACTTATTATTTACTAAAAGTTTAAAAAATACTAATACTAATAAAAAGTTTTGGCTTTGATGCACAGGGCGGTTGTATGAAAAAAGAGAAGAGACAAAAAGATTTAAACGTGTTTTACTATAATTTTTTAGTATATATGTTTTATTTATTTTAAATTTTAATATTCAGTATAATATACTTATATATATAATTTAAATATATTATATTAAAGCTAACGGATAGTCGACCCTATATAGTCGGAAAAAGGCTTAGATGAGTAGTTATATTAAAGCTAACGGAGACGAAGATGGATAAATGGGAATGGAGTGAAGGATACCATTCTGGTCGTTTACCCGTTTAGCCATAAATAGATAATTCTTGTACCTATTAAGCCGTTTAGACTATAATTTTTTTGATCCATTAGAGTCGGTATCGAAACGGCTAAATGAAAAAAATTATTATCCCTATTCCTCATCAACCTGGATGATAAGGCTGTCTTTGTTGGAATATTAAACTTATTTTAATACACTCTTAAAAGACTAAAGGCTTCATGGGAGAAGGAAGAGTCACTCTTGAAAAGACCAAAGGCTTTATGGAAGAAAGGAAGAGTCACTCTTGAAAAGACCAAAGGCTTCATGGGAGAAAGGAAGAGTCATTTTAAAAAGATAAGATGGTTCAGAAATTTAAAATTGACTCTTAGTATTTTGTAATTGACTCTTAATTTTCTGCAAATGTCTTTTAGTTTTTCCATGCATGTATTAAATAGTGGTATATGAAAGGACATCTAGATGTTTATAAATATGGAAGGTGTTTGCCGATGAAATGTAGAAGTAGAAGAAGATGATGATGATGATGAAAATAGAGAGAGACCCAAAAGATGTATTCCCTCTAACATCTCCATAATAAGAGAGTGTTATTTTTCTTATTGAAAGTATTCTCCACTTCCATCAATCTGGTATCAAAGCTCCTTGTGTGCCCACCTTGTTTCCAATAAGTGGTATATCATTTCTATTAGCTTTCCTCTCTCACTCCCAGCATTTCTCTTTGAGCATTCTAGAGCGCTACCAAAAATATTATTTTCAACAGTCTTCTCCACTATCTTCTCTTCTTCTTCCACCATCCCTCGCAATCCGAACTCTTGCTTCCAACTCTTGATAGTGGTGCTTGCATGGTCTTTATTATAGTTTGGCGGTACGGGAAAGTGAGCATCAATGGGTGGAAGGTTTGGCGATGTAATTCTAAAGCTGTTCTCTCCTTAGAACCTGATCGCTCTGATTCAACCGAAGGTCCTCATGCTGTTGTTAAACTGGATATCACACAAATCTTCGAGAGTAGAATTTGAATCAAGGAAGTGAAAAGAGATTAAAAGTGAATTAACGAATGCATAATTCATCAACTTGTTCTCCTTTTATACAGCTTGGATGGGTGTAATAAAACGCATCTTTACAAGAAGACACATCCTATCAAAAGACATCCAATCATGCAGATACTTTAACTTTCAAAATTGGCAGGTATTTTTGTACATCTCAGAAGATGGTTTTCCGGAGGAAGTTACTCCAAGATTTGGTAAAGGGACACGTCTCTTGTCGTAATCCAGTACACCAAGCCCATAGTAATTAGGAACATGCTTCGTGCACTACACACGAAGGACTCAGCATATGGATAATGTAGTATCACATTTAGTAGATGGTCCTATTTTATTGCAATATAGCTTAATCGTCGGATAATTCTCTACACCATCCACTAGTTAATAAGTGGTAACAAAATCTCTTAAATAGTGTCAAACGCTTAAACGCCTACTTTGATGGGAGTAGGTGGTGGATTAAATAGTGTTAAACGCTTAAACGCCTACTTTGATGGGAGTAGGCGGTGGAAGGAAGTTAAGATATCTCTTTAAATAGAGATCCCTTCTAAGGCTTTCGATAACAAAAAAAAAAAATCAAAAGAAGCTAGAGAGATTGGGTCCCTGATCAAGAGCATATCCTGAGGGCATACACCATCGTGTGCGATAGCTCATTGATTGGAAGCACTCATTCAAGCACTCAATCAAGGTTTTCGAAGCGGTAGATCAAGATCTCGAGAGATAGATCTGCAGCTGATTCAGATCAAAGCGGTAGATCAAGATCCCGAGAGGTGCAGTTGATTCAGATCGAGAGGAAGATCAAGATCCTTACCCTCATCTGGAAGAAATCAACATCAATGGCTGGAGGTATTTATCGATCTTGACTTACTTTATTCTCATGATAAATATATTGATCCCATGTTTTCGCATATCTGATAGGGATCAATATATTTATCATGAGAATAAAGTCAAGATCGATAAATACCTCTTGCCATTGCTGTTGATTTTCTTCCAGATGAGGGTAAGGATCTTGATCTTTCTCTCGATCTGAATCAGCTGCACCTCTCGGGATCTTGATCTACCGCTTTGATCTGAATCAGCTACAGATCTACCTTTCGGGATCTTGATCTACCGCTTCGAAAACCTTGATTGAGTGCTTGATTGAGTGCTTCCAATCAATGAGCTATCGCACACGATGGTGTATGCCCTCAGGATATGCTCTCTTGATCAGGGACCCAATCTCTCTAGCTTCTTTTTGATTTTTTTCTCTCGATGGCATTTTTTTGTTATCGAAAGCCTTAGAAGGGATCTCTATTTAAAGAGATATCTTAACTCCCTTCCACCGCCTACTCCCATCAAAGTAGGCGTTTAAGTGTTTAACACTATTTAATCCACCACCTACTCCCATCAAAGTAGGCGTTTAAGCGTTTAACACTATTTAAGATATTTTGTTACCACTTATTAACTAGTGGATGGCGTAGAGAATTATCCAACGATTAAGCTATATTGCAATAAAATAGGACCATCTACTAAACGGGATACTACATTCTCCCACTTGGTCCATATATTTTATCTTAATCCACAATTCTCAATACTGAAGAAGAAACCAAATACATGAATCATAGCGATAGGTCCTCTATAATTGAGTATTATCTTCTATGTATTACAATGCATTCAATTTCTTTACCACTATTCCAAATGTGACAACATAACATAATGAATAAACCATATGTTTATTCAGAGTCCAAAAAATTTTTTATCATTTCTCGAAAGTCAAATAATGTGTACACCTGAATGAGAAATAAACAAATAATTGAAATAAGAGTTTCTTTGTACAAACTGTTATCCATACAATTATATCATGGAACCAACTCCCATTCGTATCACATGATCCTTAAAATTCTTAATTGGCATGCCTTTAGTAAAGGATCAGCTATCATCAACTCAGTGCTAACGTGTTCTATGACCACTTTGTTTTCTTTAACACGTTCTCTTATGGCTAAATACTTAATGTCGATATGTTTACTTCGACTACCACTCTTGTGGTTTTTAGCCAAAAATACAGCAGCTGAATTGTCACAGTACAGTTTAATTGGCCTAGCAATAGAGTCAACAATTCTAAGCCCTGAGACGAAACTCTTCAACCATACACCTTGCGATGTAGCCTCAAAACAAGCAACGAACTCCGCTTCCATAGTAGAGGTAGCAGTCAAAGTCTGCTTTGCACTCCTCCATGATATGGCTCCACCAGCTACATAAATATAAATCCTGATGTTGATTTTTGAGAATCAACGCAGCCAGCAAAGTCCGAATCTGAGTAACCCTCTATCTCCAAATGATCAGTTCGTCTATACATGAGCATGTAGTCCTTGGTCCCTTGAAGATACCTCATGACCTTTTTAGCAGCTCTCCAGTGGTCTAAACCTGGATTACTCTGATATCTTCCCAACATTCCTACTGCAAATGCAATGTCAGGTCTTGTGCAAACCTGAGCATACATTAGGCTTCCAACAGCTGAAGCATATGGAATGTTGTGCATCTGTTCCCGTTCAAGTTCATTTTTAGGGCACTGGTTCAAAGCGAACTTGTCACCCTTCACTATAGGTGCAACACTTGGTGAACAATTTTTCATCTGAAATCTCTCCAAGACTTTATTGATATAAGTTTCTTGAGACAATCCTAAAATGCCTCGAGATCTTTCTCTATGGATCTTAATGCCAATGACATAAGATGCCTCACTCATATCTTTCATATCAAAATTTTTGGAGAGAAATTGTTTCACCTCATATAGCAACCCTTTATCATTGGTTGCAAGTAGAATGTCATCCACATATAGGACCAAGAAATAAATTTTGCTCCCACTAACCTTCTGGTATATACATTGATCCATGATGTTCTCTTCAAAACCAAAGGAAGAGATCACATCATGAAATTTTAAATACCACTGACGTGAGGCTTGTTTCAATCCATATATGGATTTCTTAAGCTTGCAAACCAAATGCTCACTATCACCAGAGGAAAATCCTTCAGGCTGTTTCATGTAAACCTCTTCCTCTAGATCTCCATTAAGGAATGCAGTTTTCACATCCATTTGATGTAACTCAAAATCAAAATGAGCTACCAATGCCATAATTATTCGAGAGAATCTTTCTTGGATACAGGAAAAAATGTCTCCGTGTAGTCGATTCCTTCCCTCTGAGTGAATCCTTTGGCAACGAGTCTTGCTTTATATCTTTCAATGTTGCCTTGTGAGTCTTTCTTTATTTTAAAGATCCATCTACATCCAATGGCTTTTACACCATCAGGCAACTCAACAAGATCCCAGACTCGATTAGATGCCATAGATTCCATCTCGTCCTTTATGGCATTGTACCACAAGTTTGATTCCTTAGAACTCATGGCTTGTGAAAACGTTTCAGGATCATTTTGGCTCCAATGTTATAGTCAGATTCATGTAGATACACAACATAATCACTAGGAATTGCTGATTTCTTTATTCTAGTTGATCTTCTTAATGTTGTGTCAATGACCTCTTGAGGAGTATCTTGCACAACTGATTGTTGATGAACAACATGATCTTCTAGATTACCATCAGCTTGTGAAATCTCAATGACTGGTTGTTGAGCACTTATTTGAGTTTGAGGAGTGCTATAAATAACAACCAATCCCTCACTTGAAGTGGAAGCTGGAATATCTGAATGATCTTTCTCAGAAGAAGCCAAATACTGAGATTGATCACTCCCACTGATCAAGTCATTCTCAAGAAATTTTGCATTTCTTGATTCCACAATCCTAGTGCTGTGAGATGGACAATAAAATCTATAACCCTTGGACTTCTCAGCATATCCAATAAAATATCCACTAATAGTCCTTGGGTCTAGTTTCTTTTCTTGTGGATTATAGACTCTTACTTCAGATGGGCATCCCCAAACACGTATATGTTGCAAACTTGGTTTCCAACCTTTAAATAACTCAA
Source organism: Calamus simplicifolius (assembly GCA_900491605.1). Lineage (NCBI taxonomy): Eukaryota > Viridiplantae > Streptophyta > Magnoliopsida > Arecales > Arecaceae > Calamus > Calamus simplicifolius. The sequence continues at coordinate 92,378 of UESW01004196.1, read as the reverse complement.
ATGGCATTTTGGAAACAGCCTTGGTTGGAACCCGGTTTAATATACGCAGTTGTTTTAAGAGCTTCAGTCCACAAGGATTTAGGTAGGTTGGAGCTGACAATCATGCTCCTTACCATGTCCAATAATGCCTGGTTTCTCCTTTCAGCTACACCGTTTTGGTCAGGAGACCCTGGCATGGTGTATTGTGCAACAATTCCATTTTCTTTAAGAAACCGAGCAAACAGATCAGGTGCTTGTCCATTCTCAGTGTATCTACCATAATATTCTCCACCTCTATCTGACCTCATGACCTTAATTTGCTTCCCGCATTGTTTCTCTACTTCTGCCTTAAATACCTTAAAGGCATCTAATGCTTCGTTCTTATTATGAAGCAGGTAGAGATACATATATCGTGAATAGTCATCAATAAATGAGATGAAGTATCTCTGACCATACGAGTCCATATCTGGACTACAGATATCCGTATGTATGATCTCCAGTATTTCCGAACTTCTCTTGGCATCTTTCTTGGACTTGTTGGTTTGCTTTCCCTTTATGCAGTCCACACAAGTGCCAAAATCAGCAAAATCAAGAGTATCAAGTACTCCATCTTTTACTAATCTTTTAATTCTCTCAATGGAGATATGACCTAATCACCGATGCCACAAAATAGAGGAATTCTCATTCATAACACATCTTTTCATACCAGTTTGGGCGTGCATCACATTATAGGAAGTATTATTTTTTAAATTAATTTGAAAAAGATTATCGACAATGTACCATTCCCAATAAGCTTAGATTTATAAAATAAATCAACAGAGCTTTTATTAAAATTAAAGGAATATCCTGCTGGTACAAGCCTTGACACTTAAATCAAATTTCTAGAGAAACTTGGAATATAAAATGTCTTTTCCAAATCCAAAATAAAACCAGAATCTAAAATAAGTCTGCACGTCCAATCGCTTCCACATGTGAACCCATCTTGTTTCTGAATAGATGCTTTGTTCACTTCCCAATGGTTTTCTTTGATTTAGAAAACCCTGCAAGGTATTTGAAACATGGATTGTAGAACCAGAATCAATCCACCATGTGTTATGACATATAACCGAATTGGATTCATGACATACGAATGAGGTTAGAGTACCTTTCTTGTCAAGCCAAGCTTTGAATTTGAGGCAATCTTTCTTTATATGCCCTTTCTTCTTGCAAAAGAAGCACTTGGACTCCTTGTCTTCTGTATGGATGGATACTTTACCCTTTCCTTTGTGTTTGGCTTTGGAAGCTTTAGTCTTTCTCTGAGTGACTAAATGTGCACTATCTCCCATTTCTAAAATCAGCCTCCCTTCCTCTTGAACACACATGGTCAGAAGTGCATTAATTGACCATTTGTCCTTATGTGTGTTGTAAGATATTTTGAAGGGACTATATTGTTGTGGGAGTGAACTCAAAATAAAGTGCACCAAGAAAGATTCTGACATCTCAACCTCTAGGGATTTCAACTAAGCCGCAATGTCCCTCATCTTCATGATGTGCTCACGCACACCTCCAACCGTAGTGAGCTTCATTGATGATAATTTTATCATTAGGGTGCTAGCCAGTGCCTTATCTGAAGACTCAAATTGTGCATCAATAGCCTTCAGAAGTTCCTTGACATTTTTGCACTCAGGAATTGAACCACGTATACTAGCAGAAATCTTAGTACGTATGAACATCATACTGAGGCGATTGGATCGCTCCCATCGTTCATATGCAACAATCTCAGCCTGAGTGCTAGTAGATATAACCGAATGTGGTTCATCCTTCCTGATAGCATAGTCAATATCCATGCACCCTAATTAAAGAAGAATTCTCTCCTTCCATAATTTATAATTATCACCACTTAAATCCAGAACGTCACATTTCATATCAGAAATATTAATAGGCAAAATAGCTGCATAAAAATAAAATTATGTTCATGTAACTAAATTTGAGGCATATAACTTGATGCCATGTCTTACCAATGTAAACATGCAATAACATGAATCAATAACATATAATAACCACCTGTGGGCTAAGTTATTATACTTAAATAGACTCATTAACTTAATGATGTGACTAACAAATCATATTCCTTTCTTAATTCTGTGGGTAATTAAGAAAATAATTTGTTATTCCATCCTAATTAATTATATCAGTGCAATAAAAATTTTGTGGGATAAGATTCATTGCATTAATATAATTAATCACAATTAATGTCATCTACCTTATGTGATCTTTGCAACTCAATATATAATTCTGATTAATTAAAGATGCTGTGGCTACTCCTCAATTAATCAAAATCATATTGATCATATGACATTTGAACTCCATTATATGCATATAGATTAACCAATTTAGCATGATTATTATGTAGTGATCTTAATCAATGTAACATTTCCAAATCAAGATCTGAATTAATCAAATTGGCCAGGCCAGTGAAAGAGAAGTGGGGTCCCCTCGTTGCTTTCCTTAGGTCAGTCAACAGAACCAATTAAGTAACCACAATATCTTTACCTTTCTAGACACCAATTGACCAATCAAACCTTGAAAGGATTTGCACTGTGATTTTTCACACTACCACCAAATGTAATTTTATTCATGCATAAATAAATCTAATATGCAAAATAGGAGATAGCATATCAATTATCTATTTAATAAATTTTTAAAATTATCATCTTGAGAAAAAAAAATTTTATTAATTAAAACACGTCCGACCATAGCTCATTATTTCCTTGGGCCAGTCTATGCAAAACACCGTAGGCATAGAGACTCAGGAGGCATATTTTAATACAAAAAATTTTAAACTTAAGAAATAAATGATAAAACCAATCATATCATGATATAATATTAAACAGATAATAGCATGCATTTAAAATTTAACCAATCCAATCTGATTTTAAATCCCGTGAGAAAACCGAAAGACCCATACAAGAAAATCGAAAACCTGTGGTTATGGAAGCTACATTTTCGTTTTTTTCTCTCTTACATTTTCTCTCTTTAACAGGTCACCGCATGTGGTTATGGAAGCCACGTTTCCGCTGTTTTTCCTTTCTTTACGTTTCCGCTCTGCTCAAAGTTCCATGAGAAAAAATCGAAACCTGACTGAAGAAAATCGGAACGGCCAGAAAAAATTAGAACAACAGAGGAAAAAAAACAGCCACGGTAGATTTGAACCTGAGATCTCCGCAAGCTCCCTTTTTTTTAATGCCAAAGAGAAATGCAAAATTCTGTGATGCACAAAATCGAAAATGCACGGAATCCTTTCCTTTAACGTGAACATCTTTAACAGAAGAGGAAGAGGCCACGTTTTGTTTCCGCAAAAATCAGAACCTGAGATCCAAAAAAAACTAAAAACGAAAAACACGTGGCATATATTGCTTGAAAAGAGGAACCTTGATGGAAACACTCACAAAATAAGGCAGAGGTTTAAAGGCTATGATACCAAATGTTAGACTTAATATAAATATATTGATCCCTATCGCATATGGTGCGCATGATTTTGCATCACCCATGATGCACAAGGTATTTCTCTAATAATTAATATGGGCATGCATATATTATCATGAATCTCTTTTTTTTTATTTGTTATTTTTCTAGATCGAGTAGATTAATCATATACTATTATTTAAGTGCTGCTTCTCAAAATCTATAGGTATATTCTGAAATTATTTGGCTATAAATTATTTTGAATTCTAAGAGTTTAAATATAATATATATTTTATTTATTTATACGGTATAAGAATATGTGCCTATAATGGAACTATTGTTAGTTAAATTCAAAACTTGTTGTTTCAATATAACGATTAGCATTTTATGACCCATGAAGGTATATCTTGAGTATCTCATACTGAAAGGTTATATAAGCATGTTGGCTGAATATACATATTATTATATTGTTGTAAGCGATACTGGATATCTCATTTTGAAAAATTTTATAGATTGATATAAGGTCTGCCAAAGTGACTTGCCCATTAAAGCTTTATACTATAAAAAGCTTTAAGAGGACTCTTTGTATACATATTGTAGTATGTGGATGACATGTTGATTGTGGCACAAGACAAGACTAAAATCAACAAGTTTGAAGATTTAGTTAAGTGGTGAGCTTGAAATGAAGGACTAGGGTGTAGCAAAGAAATTTTTGGGTATCAAGATCGATAAAGATTGGCAAACAGGTAGGTTATACTTATCTAAAAGAAAATACATCAAAAAGGTGCTTGAATACTTTGGTATGGATAAGTCCAAATCAGTGTGTACTTCATTAGTGGTGCATTTCAAGCTATCAGCCTCATTGTCACCATAATCCGAGGAGGAAGTGGAGCACAAGGCGCAAATGCCTTATGCTAGCATGGTCGGTAGTCTAATATAGGCAATCGTTTGCACTCGACCAAATATTTCATATGTCGTTAATGTGGTTAGCAGATATATAAGTATTCCAAGGAAGACATGCTGGCAGGCAGTGAAATAGACATCAGATATTTAAAAGGCTCTACAGACATAGACTTGATGTACAAGAGATTTACTAGTGGGGTTGTTGACTATGTTGACTTTGATTATGTCGGTGATTTGGATAAAAGACGATTTCTAATTGGTTACATCTTTACTCTCTTTGACTGTGTAGACAGTTGGAAGGCGACATTGCAAGCCATGGTTGCTTAGTCTACAACTAAAGTTGAATATATGATAGTAACAAAAGGAGTTAAGAGGCAATATGGTTGCGTAGTCTTGTTGATATTCTTGGCTTACCAATGTAGTCTACCAGAGGACATTGTGTTAGCTAAAATGCTATTCATTTGAATAAAACTTTTGTGTATCATGAGAGAACGAAGCATATGGATGTCAAATATTATTTCATAAGGGAAATCATTGCTGAACATGATATTGGAGTTCAAAATACAGCCACAGCTGAAAATCCTGCTGATATAATGATTAAGCCCATTCCAAGAGATAGGTTCAAGCATTGCTTAGACTTGGTTGGAGTCTGCCAAGTTTAATGCCCATTGGGACATGATGAGGAAATTTCATGTTAGATTTGACTTCAGGTCAACAAGCCTAAATGGACATGATCTAATATGAAGCCTGATTTGATTTGGAGTTCAATATAGACATTGCTTAATATGTTTCCATAGATGTATAGAATAAGGATCTTAGTACATATAAGACACTATAGATTTCTTCCCGATATATACACATGTAGCCTTAATCCTAGGGCATCCCATTCATCAAGTTTAGAGAGAGATTTTGCTGGATTTTAGAGGGTCTAAGATTTGTAATAAAGTTTTATTTTATCTTTTTTTTCTATTAATTTGTGTTTTTCTTATTATTTTTGTGTTCAGATCTATGGTCCATGTGGCACATGTTTCAACGGTAACTTTCTATAAAATTTTCTTTGAGACAACCAATCAATAAAAGGTTCTCCAATTTTTTTTTCTCCTTTTTCTTTTTATTAAGAAGTATTTTAATTTTTTTTTCACTTTTTCAATGATCCAATATAATTTTAAGGGATAAAGAAATATATTTAAGACCTATTTAAATGCCAACAGGGATGCGGTAGATAGAAAGGTGAAATTAATTGTGCTAGAAGAAACTATGGACTAAAATCCTACAAAACATGGGATGAGAAAATCAAGTTCTGCAAGTATCCTACGTTTTTAGGATTGTGAGATGGGCGAGCTTCCTCAATTGCCATGATCTCTAATCTTCAATCCATTCTCAATATCTTCAATTCTCTGCGGTATTTATACAATGGATGGCTTGTCTGAGTAACCAAGCACACCTTGATTAGTTAGAGATTGATAAAAAATATAATTGGACCTGGTAATCATGCCTCTAATGCATATAAGATGAATCTCACGTTATTAATTGACTAAATTGATTGAAACAATTAAAGATGATTGAATCGTATAGTTAATAATTGAAACTCAAAAATGGGAAGACAAAGTCATCTAGCCAAGCATTGGATTTGGCAGGATTTAACCTTAACATATCCAAAGAGAGGATTTTGTCCTTCTAATTCAACTTCTAAACGTATTATTCTTTGAGTTGACTCTTTAATATAGATTTAATTCTATCATTTTCTTTCTTCTCTCAAATTTGTGTGTGGCCATTTGCTAGTAAAACATACAATACTTATACCACTAATTTATCTAAAACCATCTATCTTCGTCCACATGCGATCATCGACATTTCTTTATTTTGCTGCTTGTGATTTTTTTGTTTTTGGGGTTGGGGCAAAACTTGTCACTAGTTTTATTGATATACTTAAAGAAATCCTTCAGTCAGCGTTTGTAGTCCAACGGTTAGGATAATTGCCTTCCAAGCAATAGACCCGGGTTCGACTCCCGGCAGACGCATTTTATAAACCTCTTTTTCTCTAGCCAAAAAAGTTTTATTAACCTAGGCAAGTGCTGCAAGGAAGCCCCTGCACGAAAGTAGCCTCAAAAGTCGTCGTGAATATAAAATTAAAAAAATAAAAATGAATATTTTATAATTTAAATATTATCAAATTACATTTTTATAATTTAAAACATTATAATTATTTATGATATCCTTCAAATTTTATCAAATTACGTTTATATAATTAATTATCATGCGTTGAAAAATATTATCAAACCGCATTCAGTTTAAAATATTATATTTAGTTATTTTAATATTTTAAATTTAATTAAGTTTTATTTAAATATTTTACTTTTATTAAAATTTTTATATGAATATAAATTGATAATATTTTAAAATATATAATAAATAAAAGTAATTACAAATAAAATAAAAAAAAAATATTTATAATAAAATATAGTAATTAATTCATCATAATTTTAAATTTATTATAAATCTTTTTTATTTTTAAAGTGTTTTTTCTTTTTCTAGGATATAAAATGTTCTAATAAAAATAAAATTATTTACAAATTAATTTAAAAATATTATATAATTAAATATTATAAATATTTTATAAATATTATATGTCATATAATATATATTGTAATATTATTAAATATTTCATTATATAATATTTATACTGTAATATAATACATAAATATTTAGAATTTTATTTTATAAATGCAATATAATTTAAAATTTAGTATCTACATATTATATATATAATAGTATTTAAAATATTAAATATTAATATAAAAAATTATATTATATATTTATATTAAATATAAATATAATATTAAATGTTTAAATATTTTGTAATAGAAATTAAATATATAATTAAATATTTAAGTAGCTGTTCCTCAACTGTTTAACAATACCTAAATCCTATGCTAGATGACTTTGAAGGCCATGTAAGCAAATAATACCACATATACTTTTCATAGGCCACTTTTTCAAAATAGCTACTTTATTATTTTTGATGAAAGGATTAAGTACCCCTTTGACAAGCATGTAAAAGAAGTTTGGAAAGATGCCTCAAATTATGGGCATAAAAATATATAAGAGAATTGAAAATTAATTTGGCATCTCCTACTCTTATATCTCTTTTTATATGCATTTTGTACCTCCTCTCACTTCTTTCTTGTACATGACCACCTTGAAAGGCACATCCCTTGTAACTCCATATGTATCATACTTACAATTAAAGTATTTATGGCATTATACATTATTGTTTTGATTTAGTGAATGTGACTCTCACTCAAATCTAGAACATTGTATGGCAAGAAAATTATGATAATTGATCTCATTAAATTCTCATGTTGTAATTCTAAGGCTTTTTTTTTTTTGTTATATGCGGGCGATCACACCACTCTGGTGCGAGTTGATCCCGAGCTATCAGAATACAAGATTTAAGTAAAGATAATAGGACAAGGGACACCAGCCTACTATACCTACTGATCGGGATAACGGGCAACCATAGAAGCTACCCAATCAGCTGTAGCATTCGCTTCCCTATAGATATGACGAATCACAGAAGAACAAGAAGCCTGAAGAGAGACCCGAATATCTCTGAGCAGGGGATTAAGAATAGAATAAGAATCCTCATCACGCCTAATCCACCTGATAATCGTCATAGAGTTCCCCTCAATGATTAATCGGCGATAGCCCAAATGACGAACAGCATAAGAGATACCAGCCCAAGCAGCCTGGAGCTCCGCCATTGGGACCGATATATCAATAGAGCCATGACCACCCGCCGCCAATAACTGACCCTCAGAGCCATGAATGACAAATCCAGATCCAGCTATACGATCAGAGACAGATCCATCAAAATTCACTTTGATGTAACCCGGGGGTGGGGGCTCCCAAGAGACAAGGACCGTAGAACGGTGCGCTACCAAAGTAGCAGGGGAGTCCCAGTGACCAGGCCCATCATTGTAAATGCCAAAATAATAGTGAGAATACTCCTTGGCATGAAAGAGAGCATGTCGAAGAACCGCGTGCGGAGAGGCCATCTCCTCAGCAAAGACCATCTGGTTCCGAGTCAGCCATATCTGATAAGCCAAATAGACAGATAAAACACCATGAGAGCGGGGACCTCTCTGAATAGCCAAGCGGATAGCATGCAAAAAAGAAAGCCGGGTAGGACCATCCTCCAGCAACCAAGGGGTAAAGTGGGTCAACTGCCAAATCTGTGACGCCCGAGGACACATAAAAATAACATGATCAATCGACCCATTCTGCATCCCACATATTGGGCAAAGTGGCAGGATAGAGAGACCGCGGTCAGCTAAAAGAGAACAGGTAGGAAGACGATCCCACCTTATCTTCCACAGAAAAAGCTGAACCCTAGGATGTACTGGGAGCCGCCAAATTCAAGCAACATCAACAAGGCCCTAAGTCGGAGATCGGACAAGGGCCATCAAGTCCCTCGTGGGGGCGCTCGGAAGACAGGAACGATGCCACAGTCTAATATCCGGGCCTGCAGAATGAGGGAGAGGCATTGCGAGGATCCGATATGCTAGCGCAGTCCCAAACAGACTTTCCACCCTCGAGGCATTCCAACCCCCAGTCTTCTGGGAGATCAATGCAGAAACATGCAAAGAGGGTTCAACTTCCGAACTGATAAACGTCGGCCATCGAGATAGAGGGAGGTCAGCTAACCAAGCATCCTGAGTAACCTCAACTAAAGTCCCATCCCCAATCATACAATGAATATAAGATATAACTGTAGGAGCTGCCTCGCAAATCGCACGCCAAAGAAAAGAACATCCCCGGGGCATCTGAAAGGCAATTTCGAAGAGCTACCACCATATCGACTGCGCATGACAGTACTCCAGAGACAATGAGGGTCCAACAGAAGTCTAGAAGCATGTCTCGCAATAAGAGCATCACGACGGAGCACCAAAGACAGGATCCCTAGACCGCCCTCAGAAATAGGCAAACAAACAGTGTCCCATGCCAATAGATGAATACCATGGCCCCCCTGCATAGATGCCCAGAGAAAGTCCCTAAAGCGTCTTTCAATCCGACGAAGGCAGGTTGTCGGAATCAAAGTATTGGATAACAGATAAAGAGGCAACGAAGTAAGAATGGATCGGATCAGAGTAATCCGACCCATCATAGAAAGACCCGATACCTGCTAACGATCCAACGGGCAAAAATCCGCCGATCAAGATCAACAAAATCATGCTGACGGGGGCGCCGGCCCGAAATAGGGATTCCAAGGTAGGTCAGTCTATCAGAGAACGTGGAAATCCCTATCAACTGAGAAATGGGAGTCCTACTACGAGGGGGGGTCGATGGACTGAAGCAGAGGATAGATTTTTGTAAATTAACCCGCTGCCCAGAATTTCGACAATAAGACTGAATAATAGTAGAACAAGTGGCAGCATTCCGAACAGAAGCTGGGCTAAGCAGAATGCAATCATCAGCAAAGAGAAGATGGGTGAGAGCAGGTCCTTGGGGCCCTGGCATGTAAGGCTTCAATACAGTCGACCCAACCGCCTGATGAAGAGCACAAGACAGATCATTAGCATAGAGAACAAAAAGGAACGGAGAGAGAGGGCATCCCTGTCGAAGACCAGCAGCAGAGGGAAAAAACTCCGTCGGACTACCATTAATAATAATAGAAAAGGTAGGCCCTTGAACACAAGCCATCACCCATTCAATAAATAGGTTAGCAAACCCAAACACTCGAAGAGTATGTCAGAGAAATATCCAGTTCATCCTGTCATAAGCGCTCTCCATATCTAACTGGACGGCCATAAGAGGCTGACGACAAGGGGCACGCTGGAGATCATGCATAAACTCCTGGGCAATGAGAGCATTATCAGTTATGCTGCGCCCTCGAATAAAAGCTCCCTGCTCCGGAGAGATAAGACGGGGAATCACCCCCTGCAATCGAGTAACCAGGATACGAGTGCACACTTTATACAAAGTGGTACACAAACTAATCGGCCTAAAATGCTGGGGGAGAAGAGCATTAACTTTCTTAGGAACAAGGGAAAGAAAAGTCCTCTGCCAATCAGCAGGAATAGTTCTCGAAGAGAAAACATGCTGAATAGCCAAAATAACATCTTGCCCAATGACATCCCAGTAGTAGCGGAAGAAGAAAGGAGGAAAACTGTCTGGACCAGGAGCTTTATCAAGACCCAACGCCCAAACAGCATCACAAATCTCCTCCGCCAAGACCTCCCGAATCAACAGCTCATTATCATTTGCCAAAACCCTGGATTCCCGAGGAGCAATAGTGATAGGGGAATCATCGGCAGGCACCTCCGACCAGCGAGACTGAAAGAACAGGAGAAGCTTCTCACGAATAGCCCCCTCATCCTCAATGATATTACCATCAGTATCACTAAGCCGCCGAATCCAATTAGCAGCGCGCCAAGCCACATTGGCCTAGTGAAAAAACCTGGTGTTCCTATCACCAAGCTGAATCCACTGAACCCGGGACCGCTGCCTCCAATAAGTCTGCTGCTGCCAGAGCAAGGAATGATGCAAAGCCAAGCTCCTTCTGAGGGTCTGGAGATCATTGTCTGATAGATAACCCTCTGCAGCCTCCCTCGCCTGAATGGTAGAAATATCAACCTCCACAGTCTGAACTTGGTGCAAAAGATCCCCCACCTCTCTCCTATGCCACCCAAGGAGCCGACGTTTAGTGAGCTCTAAGCGGCAAGAGAGACGGTAAGCAGGATTCCCTCTAACTGTATACTCCACACCTGTCTAATTAAGGACCGAGTCGATGCATAAGCTGACCAAAACTGCTCAAACCGAAAAGGTCCCATCTACCCGATAACACCTTAGTAGAGATAAGCAGGGGACAATGGTCCGATGCAATACGAGGGAGGTGAGTAGTAGTAGCACTGGAGAAGGTCTGCAACCAAGATGAGGAAGCCAAAGCCCGATCCAACCGCTCCCACACTCGAGCCGATCCACTATGATTATTACACCAAGTATACTGTGGTCCCAAGAAGCCCAGGTCAAAAAGACCAAATGAGGATATGAAGGAGTGAAACTCACTGGAGTTCTAGGACTCCACAAACCGACGCCCCCCATGCTTCTCAGAAGCATCCACAATACAATTAAAATCACCAGCAACAAAAGTGGGGAGGCCCCGGTCTAGCAAGGTGAGAATTTCCGACCAGAGTTCGCGCCGCTGACGGAAATAAGTACTAGCATAGACTCTCATGAGCAACCAGGGAGGAGAGGTTCCCTCATAAATAACCAGAGCCACCTGCTGATGACTCTGATGAAAAGCATCAACTCGGATAGCTGGATTCCTCCAAAGAGCCATAATACCCCCAGAGAGACCATTAGCTTCTACTGCATAGGAAGACCAGGTACGGGAAACACGCCACCGGAAGTGCTGAAGACTGCGACCCGACAACCGAGTTTCCAACAAAATACATATATCAAAATGATGAATCTGCAAAAGTCTACCAAAGGAGGACTGAAAAGATGGTTTCAGTGCTCCTCGAACATTCCAAATGAGGATCTTCATCAAAAATAATACAGGAAACCTCAGGGATCACCCTGAGCCCCAGTCATTATCATATCTGACCTGTCTCCCAAATCATGGCACTGTACCTAGAGACACTCATCAGGCAACTGACCCTCTATCAGAGGCTGGGCTGATTCCATGAGAGCATCACCACTCTGCACCACAGAATGCGACCCGTCACCCTGGGAAACAGAAGGGGAAATAGCTACGGCAGCTTTCAGAGATGTAACAGCAAACTTATGAGCATCTACACCATGGAGGGAGCCAGAGGCCTGAGAATGATCAGCAGTCACTATATGGCCTTTCCCTAATGAAGACACCCGGCCCTTGCCTTTCGAAGTCTTAGGGGACAGTCTCAACCCCGTAAACTCCACTGCCCGGGCCCTTTTCAGATATGTTGGGTTAGCATCCTCCCGATCCTTAGGGCATCCACTCCATCGATCCGTTCCAATAAGAGTAAACGGATTAACTGCCACTTTCCCCTTAATAGATTGCTGAACTCCAATCTGAGCAATAGGATCATCAACCTGGGTCTCAGTAGGGACCTTAGTCTGAACTACAGAATCCAGAGCTTTGAACTGAAAGACTAAATCTGATGTAGCATTCTTAGTAACCTGATCAACTGGGGGGATAATCCTCCTACTTCCCTTGGAGCCCCTCTGAGAGCCAAGGAGAACAGCTACCTTCAAAACAACCCCAGAATCAGCCAAAGGGATAGAAGACTGTTCAGAATCAGAATGAACAGTAACCGGCACAAGATGGGCGTCCCGACACGGATCCTTCTCCTCCACATTCGCTGAATGGATAATAGCCACAAATGGAGCTGAGGACGAGGGCACCGTTCGACGCCTGGAAACTTTGTTTGGCTTCCTCCATCCGTCTTGATCTCCAATAGAATCCCCAGACCCCTTCCTCCTCAGCTCCTCAGCCACCATCTTCCCAGCTGAGTCCCCAGCATTCAGTGAGACAGGGGAAGACTTCCTTTGACGCAACACTGCCATCCAAGGGCCAAACATAGGAGCCGCTGCAGAGGATTCCGGCTCCGAGGAAGAAGAACACGGCCATGTCAAGTGAACAGAACCACAGCTCGCACAAATGCAATCCACATACTCATACATGAACTGCTACCAGAAAGGAGCTCCATGAGCTCTGAATCGTGCCCCAGCCTGAGCGGCTTGCTCAAATCCATCCTTGCACAGACTCGAGCGAAGCTTCCCCGGCGCTTCTCCTTCATGAATGCATCAATTTCCACAATTCCCCCGCCACAGCTAACATGCTTCGGAGGGTCTCCTCATTCCAGTACTCTATCGGAAGATTTGGGAGGCGAATCCAAAGCAAAGCTGATCGCATAGCATCAGCAGCAGGGACAAAGTCAGGCCGCCATGGCTCCATAGCCAACGGTTGGCCATTGATGATCCACGGCTGCATCAGAGCAGTGCTACGAGCATTTTGGAGCTCAAATTTCACCATGAGCAAGCGGTGGTCTAAGGAGATGATATCAATCCGGCCAACCAAGCCAGCCCGATGGAACTCCCTAAGAACAGCCTCCGGAGGAACCCATCTCAACAATGGCCAAACAAGAACACCACAAACAGCCCAATCCTCCGCCTCTCGGTCAATAGCCGCGGTGGGAAGATGGACCACCTCCGGAAACATCCGTTCCAACCCTGCAATTTCAGCAGGGGACGAGAGGGAGCCGACCAGGAGAAGAAACTTTCGACTCTCCTGCTGCCGTGCTTGCCGCAAGCTGGAGGACCATCCACACTAGAGGGGGGGACAGAACCACCGTCGGCCATCTCCACTGAACAGCGATCACCGGAGACAGCAGATCCAACGGAGATCGGGACGATGATGGTTAAAGCACCAATCTTAAAGCAGTCATCTATTTTGAGAACCAGAGCTCGTCACGCACGAACCTCAAAGAATGAACAGTGACACCTGTTTAAGGCTTATTTTGAATCGTATGGATAAATGGACCTCTATAATATGTCTAATCAACTTCCTAAGGACACTCTGGTCCCAACCATAGAAAATAAGGTTTTACAAAGTTTTAGAAAATGATGCTCACATGTTGATCCAAGGAATATGATTGTGTGGCATTGATCAAAGGATCTAGGGATGGCAACGGCCTAGGGCAGCCTCTACCTATCCCAATTTTTGTTGGAAAAAATCTTTTCGTTCCTTACCATGTTAAGCCATTATAGTTAATGGGATGAAAACAAAGATATCTGGCCGGATAAACGAGTACTCACTAGGTACCCATTTGATCATTATATAAAAAAATAAAATTATTTTATTAAATTTATAATTTACTGAAAGCTTAAAAAAATACTAATAAAAAGTACATCTAAATATTATATTAGTCCTAAAAAAAACAAAACACAAAACACAAATACACAATATAAATAGAAGCAAGTCCTCTAAAAATTAAAAACATAACAATAAATTATCTTTACTAAACAACAAGCAATAATATTAAAAATATTAAACTAATGGGGATGGGGATGGATAAATGGGGACGGGTGGAGGATACTATCCCTAGCCATTTATCCGTTTAGCCATTAATGGATAATCCTCGTACCCATTAAGCCATCTAGATCAAAAATTTTTCGATCCGTTAGAAATGGTACCGACTGGATAGATGTCCAAACAAAAGAAATTGCTATTCCTAAAAAGATCAAGCAAACATAATGTCTAGAGAAAATTTATGCAGATAGTATTATCTGATTTCACTCTGCTATATATCATATATATATATATATATATGACACTTTTATGGACATTAAATCATGCAACCATCAGCACCATCAGTGAAATTCATTGTTAAACATCTGGATTCAAAATCTGCTAGTGCTCATTCTCCGCTTTCTTCCCTTTAGGTTTCAGAATTTGCCAACTTAACTCTCAAATATGAAGCCTCACATATCTAAGATCGTCACCATTTACTAACATATCTCAAAAGAATGTCATCATATCAAGAACTAAATACTGGAGGAATCAAGATGAAAGACTTACAAAAATCTATGTTAGCTAAAGCAACGGAGGCCACAAGCTAAGTGACACAAACATGAAACGAATTCCTGGTTGATTCCATTTGCAGTTTCAAAAAACTAGTAGCTTAAAAGTGTAGATATGCACATAAGACATAGCTATCATTATGACCGAAGTACTAAAACATTGGACATAATATCAAATAACTCGAGTAAGTAACAAAAATATAAGAAAACATAGAAATAAATGCATGAAAAGAGAACATTTATGACGAACAAACCATCAGCCAATACACGATTCAATCCGATCAAAACAGCACTGCCAACCATGATTTTAAAAATCGGACTAGATCAATCGGTTGAATTGGTTCAACCAAAAATCGATCACCAGTTCGATCCAATTTTAATATTAAAATTGATTTTATATGACCCGATGAAAACTAAAAAAAATTATTGAACTGATCGGATTTGGAACCAATCTAACCCGGTTTTTAGACTTTTAATTTTGATAAATAAAATTAAGATTGATTTTTTTAGTTTTTAATTTTTTCACTTGAATTGATATTTATATTTTATTATTTTTATATTATTAAATTTAAAATTAATTATAATATTATTCGATTCGATTAAATCGATTTATTCGATTGAACTGATTGACTTATGACCCAAATATTAAGCTGATTCGTTGTTCGATCCGATTTTCAAAATATTTTTCAACTATACGAGGTCGGCTATATGAATCTGCTTCCTCTATTCTGCTCTATTTAAGACCAAGTCAACATTCAAATTATAAATAGTTATATTTTTTTAATTATTTCTGTCCATATTAGTTTAAGTCTATCTCTACCTCTATGCTTATTATGGATTGTTAAAAGATCTCTCTTTCTAACTAGAGCATCTAAAGATTTATGTTGTATATATCCAATCCACCGTAATCGATTTTCTCTCCTTTTATCTTCAATTGGAGCTACTCCTATCATTTTTCTTATATGTTTATTTCTAATTCTATCTTTTAAAGTTTTACTACATGTCCATTTTAACATACGCATTTCTGTTACACTTAATTTATTTACATATTATTTACATATTATTTTAATATTGCCCAATACTCTATTTCATATAGCATAGCTGGCCTAATAATGGTTTTATAGAATTTTTTTTAATTTTAATGAGATGCATCGATCATACAATACTCTCGAAGCACTCCTCCACTTAATCTATCGTGCTTTAACTCTATGATTCACATCTTCACCTATTTCACCTTCTTGTTGGACAATTGATCCCAAATACCTAAATTGTTTACTCCTTGATATCTCTTGACTTGCATATTCATTATTTCTTAGTTTGTATATATATATATATACACACACACACACACAAAAATTGCCAAAGTTAATCAATATATATATTATCAAGACACTTTATTTTTGGGATATCTTTAGATATAAAATATTGAATGACTTTAATACTTTGTTACCAATGCTTCTGTTGACGCCAAATCACCGGCCTCGAGCATCCGGTCGCCTCCTCCAGCGAGCCCGGGGTCCTTTGGCAAGCTTCTTGCGCCTAGGCTTGCAAACAAGTCCCGAGGGCTGGAAATTCCGGTGGGAACCCTCCGACGCTCAAGTCAGCGCTCTGGGCAACAACCGTGAGCTTGAGGAAGCTCGAAAGAGAAAGAGAGAGAGAGAGAGAGAGGCTTCGAGAAGAGCTCTTTCTGTGAGCGTTTAGGAGCGTTATGAGTGTGTTACTTGGTCGGGGTCCCTCTTATCCTTTTTATAGATGCCTGGAGTCCGTGGGCTTGGGGCATGATCACTTGTCAGAACATTAATTGATGGCAGCACAGTGGAGCTTACCTCCATATGATGTGTCGAGCTGCAGGCCGTGTCCTGACAGAGTAGGTGGTTGCAGGGCATGGCCGATCGCTACGGTGCTTGCCAAACATGTCCCCTACGTCACCTTTTTAGTTGTCCTTTGCGGATAGTGATGGGTTATAAAGTTAGTCGTATGGGTCCCAAGGTACAGCTATTGGGGGAGAAGGATGATGTTGAGTTGAAGCCAACTGTCCCTCGTAAAACATTGATTATAGAGTGCTTGTGTGGCACCATTCATGCTCTCTGACGAGTTTCAGAAAAGACCGATGGTGAACACTTGAATGGCACTATTCACGTACGAGGCTTTGTTCACTTGCATGATACTGTTCACGGCCGGAGGGAGCTTGGCAGCTGCAGGTCCGAGGCCAAGCGAGAGTTGAGACCAAGAGGAGCAACGTGACAACCATAAATGCCTTTATATAGGGAGAGAGTAGGGCAATAAATGCCTTGGAGGAATTGGGTGCACGTTGGCCTTGGAGGTCTCGGCCTTGGAGGTGTCGGCCTTGGAGGTCTCGGCCTTAGAGGTGTCGATCTTGGAGGTCTCGGCCTTTGAGGTGTCGGCCTTGGAGGTCTCGGCCTTGGAGGTGGCCTTGGAGGTGTCGGCCTTGGAGGTCTCGTCCTTGGAGGTGTCGGCCTTGGAGGTGTCGGCCTTGGAGGTCTCGGCCTTTGAGGCGTCGGCCTTGGAGGTCTCGGCCTTGGAGGTTGGGTTCGGTGGTCGGAAGAGAGCAACGTGGCAGCCATAAATGCCGTGGCCGAAGGGCCCCTTGGAGGCTCAAGCGGGCTCCGGAGGTCGGCCATCGGAGGTATAAATGCTCTTCAAGCCATTATGACCATTTCTGCACCATTAAAGGCTCCAGTCCATTGACCAGACCGGACATTAATGAGACGCAAGGTGGCCCTTGGGGAACCCCGCACATAACGTGACCCTTTCTCCCTCTTATTCTCTTTCTTCGGTATGATGAGAGCAATGCGTGGATGGACGTTGGGAGCTGAGGCCGAAGGGGGGCTCCATCAGTTCCCTTCCTTCACGATTCTCTAATAGCGTTGGATCAGCCACATCAGATGCCCCTCGCCCCTGAGACGAAGCGGGCCTACCCAGCAAGGTGAAAGGGGCGTCACCTCCCAAGTGGCTGATCCTCGCCTGACTTTAGGCCTTTAACTTTTGACATGAAGTTTGGATGTGGGTCCCCATCCACATGCTGCTGAGGCAAAGAGCCAATGAAGCCGCAATGATGCTCCTGAGACAGAGGGAGCCGTTGAGGCTGCAATAATGCCGCGGAGGCAGAGATCAAGCCGCTGAGGCTATAATAAGGCCGTTGAGGCTAAAATAAGATGGCCGAAGCGGAAATAAAGTCGCGGGGGCTGCAATAAATTGCCTCTGTGTATTTGATATCGACGTTGGAGTTAGTTTTTGGCTTTTGATGCCGAACTGGTCTCAGGCTTGAGTGTTGATTGTTCATTGGGCTTTGAGTGCCGACCGAGTCAGGCTTGTTGTTGAGAGCCGATGGTTCGTCGCTTTGCCAGTGGTACCTGAGCTTATGGTGCCGGTGCTTGGGGCCGGCTGAGGCCTTCCCTGCTGGACCCAGCTTTTTGTGCCGACCGGGGTCGGGCTTTAGTTGTTGAGAGCCGATGGTACATCGCTCTGCCAGTGGTACACTGGGCTTCATGCCTGGCTAGCCCAGGCTTTTTGTGCCGACTGGGGTCGGGCTTTAGTTGTTGAGAGCTAATGGTACATTGCTCTGCCAGTGGTACACTGGGCTTCATGTTTGGCTGGCCCAGGGCTTTTTGTACCGACGGGGTTGGGCTTTAGTTGTTGAGAGCCGATGGTACATCGCTCTGCCAGTGGTACACTGGGCTTCATGCCTGGCTGGCCCAGGGATTTTTGTGTCGACCGGGGTCGGGCTTTAGTTGTTGAGAGCCGATGGTACATCGCTCTGCAGTGGTATACTGGGCTTCGTGCTAGCTGGCCCAGGGCTTTTTGTGCCGACCGGGGTTGGGTTTAGTTGTTGAGAGCCGATGGTACATCGCTCTGCCAGTGGTACACTGGGCTTCATGCCTGGCTGGCCCAGGGCTTTTTGTGCTAACCGGGGTCGGGCTTTAGTTGTTGAGAGCCGATGGTACATCGCTCTGCCAGTGGTACACTGGGCTTCGTTCCTGGCTGGCCAGGGCTTTTTGTGCTGACCGGGTCAAGCTTTAGTTGTTGAGAGCCGATGGTACATCGCTCTACCAGTGGTACACTGGGCTTCGTGCCTGGCTGGCCAGGGCTTTTTGTGCCGACCGGGGTCGGGCTTTAGTTGTTGAGAGCCGATGGTACATCGCTCTACCAGTGGTACATCGGGCTTCATGCCTGGCTGGCCCAGGGCTTTTTGGACGCCAAAGCGAGGTTGGCCTTGGATGTTGATGCAAGGTAAATCTTCCCTGCATGACATTTTTAAGTATTAATGAAAGAAAACTATCTTAAGTGCAATGTACTTAGCTCTTGTAGCTCCCATGTTTTCCTTTTGTGGGATTGAGCACTTTCGTCCGCTGGTGACCTGCCCCCCAGGGAATCGTGTTAGTTGGATTGGAGGTGTCGTTGCCCTTACTTGGGCCTTCCCTCGCATTGGAGGCCAGGACGAGATGTCTGTGGCCGGAAGAAGCTAGAAACCAGGATAAAGCTGGAGGCCGTTGAGGAAAGCTTTGACAGTTGGCTATCGTTGAAGATGAGTGGCTGGGAGAGTCCATCGAGGACTTTGCTGAGAGTTGATATCAGCGGAGTAAAAAGACCGACGGAGTTGCTGAGAGGACCCTTTGCCTAGCTCTTTCTTTGAAGAGATTGATTGCCCTCGGTGTTGGAGCTTGAGAGCAGCTAGAACGAAATCCGTAAAAGGTCTTGGGCTCGGTTTGGCTTTTGGGTGTAACAGAGAGAAGGAGGGAGAGGAAAGTTGAAGTCCACAGTCAAAGCCTTTTGTCCTCATCTTCCTTCTTGCATTAATTGCAACAACACCTCTTAGCTTACTTCCATCAGAAAGTAAAATGCCCATAAATGCTTGAGGTGACGGATAATGTCTCAAGTTCATCCCTTTTGGAAATTACTTTTCTACCCATGTCGCAGTCCACCTCTGGCTGATTGTTGGGCCTTTGAGTGAGCTCTTCCAGCCGCCGATGTTGTTCTACCAGGTGCTTAGATGACGCATGATGGTGATAACTTCTCCCTGAAGAAATTTTCTGCGGATGGATCGTTGACTAACAGGTGCAACTATCACGAGCGATGCGAGAGGCTTGGGCTGCTGCTGAATATCCACGTTGATTCTGCAGTTCATGAACTGTTGCATTCAAGGCTTGAACTTGTTGATTGAAGATGACAGCTGGTTAATTAGAGCAGCTGAGGTTGGTGGTGAAGGAGCAGAGAGGGTGGCCTTTTGCTGCCTAGTGCGATGTGGATGCCCCCTAGCACGATTGGTGAGAACCTTCGGCATGCACATCACCACCAGAGCTATCTTAGAGGGGACAGAGACTTATAGCTCAAGGAGACAAAGCTTTCTTTCCTTCACGCGTCCCCCCTACCTGCGCACCAATCTGTTGACGCCAAATCGCCGGCCTCGAGCATCCGGTCGCCTCCTCCAGCGAGCCTGGGGTCCTCTGGCGAGCTCCTTACGCCTGTGGGCCTGCAAACAAGTCCCAGGGTTGAAATTCCGGTGGGGACCCTTCGAAGCTCAAGTCAGCGCTCTGGGCAACAGCCGTGAGCTTGAGAAAGCTCAAAAGAGAAAGAGAGAGAGAGAGAGGCTCCGAAAGAGCTCTCTCTGTGAGCGTTAGGAGCGTTATGAGTGTGTTACTTGGTCGGGGTCCCTCTTACCCTTTTTATAGATGCCTAGAGTCCGTGGGCTTGGGGCGTGATCACTTGTCAGAACATTAATTGATGGCAGCACAGTGGAGCTTACCTCCATATGACGTGTCGAGCTGCAGGCCGTGTCCTGTCAGAGTAGGTGGTCGCAGGGCATGGCCGATCGCTACAGCGCTTGCCAAACATGTCCCCTACGTCACCTTTTTAGTTGTCCTATGCGGACAGTGATGGGTAATAAAGTTAGTCATGTGGGTCCCAAGGTACAGCCGTTATGGGAGAAGGATGATGTTGAGTTGAAGCTAACTGTCCCTCATAGAACATTGATTATAGAGTGCTTGTGTTGCACCATTCATGCTCTCTGACAAGTTTCAGAAAAGACCGATGGTGAATACTTGAATGGCACTATTCACGTACGAGGCTCTGTTCATTGCATGGCACTGTTCACGGCCGGAGGGAGCTTGGCAGCTGCAGGTCCGAGGCCAAGCGAGAGTTGAGACCGAGAGGAGCAACATAACAGCCATAAATGCCTTTATATAGGGAGAGAGTAAGGCAATAAATGCCTTGGAGGAATTGGGTGCATGTCGGCTTTGGAGGTATCGGCCTTGGAGGTGTCGGCCTTGGAGGTCTCGGCCTTGGAGGTGTCGGCCTTGGAGGTTGGGTTTGGTGGTCGGAAGAGAGCAACGTGGTAGCCATAAATGCCGTGGCTGAAGGGCCCCTTGGAGGCTAAAGCGGGCTCCGAAGGTCGGCCATCGGAGGTCTCGGCCTTGGAGGTATCGGCCTTGGAGGTGTCGGCCTTGGAGGTCTCGGCCTTGAAGGTGTCGGCTTGGAGGTTGGGTTCGGTGGTCGGAAGAGAGCAATGTGGCAGCCATAAATGCCATGGCCGAAGGGCCCTTTGAGGCTAAAGCGGGCTCCGGAGGTCGGCCATCGGAGTCGAGAATAAATGCTCTTCAAGCCATTATGACCATTTCTGCACCATTAAAGGCTCCAGCCCATTGACCCGACTGGACATTAATGAGACGCAAGGTGGCCCTTGGGGAACCCACGCACATAACGTGACCCTTTCTCCCTCTATTCTCTTCCTTCGGTATGACGAGAGCAATGCCGTGGATGGACGTTGGGAGCTGAGGCCGAAGGGGACTCCGTCAGTTCCCTTCCTTCACGATTCTCTAATAGCGTTGGATCAGCCACATCAGCTTCATAGTTATGTTTTTTGACCAACCTCTAGGTTTCATTAGCAAACCAGTGCCCATGGTAATAGATGTCATTAAAGGTTCAAAGTTTGATTAGAAACTGGATGTAAAAAGTTTATTTAGTACATGTTTAAGTAGATCCTCACATACCTATTTTAAGTCACATATGACGGAAATAACTCGTATACAAAATGAGAATGAGGTCACAAATAACCATTGACACTATCCAAAATAATATTTATCAATGAATCAGTTTTAAGAATATTGCTGCTTAAACCCTTGCATGCTCAAGAACTTTTTGATATTTATCAATCTCTTGCCTGTCACAGATACATTATTATTTTATCACTGTATATAATAGCTGCATGACTCTTGAAATGGTGAGGTTTAATAATTTATTGCATCAGTGCTTTAATTATAAATCCATAACATCAAACATTTGAATAAGAAATATTATTTTTTGTAATAACATTGTTCATTTGCTCTGTGTGTTGGAACATTGTTGGAACACCAAGGAAAAAAACAATGCAATATATCTAGGTAGTTATAATATTTAGTGAAATAATAATCCATTAATGTATAAAATAACCAAGATGCAATGTTTCATAGTACTAAATCATCATATATCTCAGTAAAGAAAATCTTTTATTATTATTATTGCTAATAATAATAATAATATTATTATTATTATTTTAGTATTATCATTATGACTATTATTATTCATTAAGATTATTATTATTATATTTATTATTTTTCTCATTATTATTACTACTAATATTAGATTTACTATAATTACTCGAACTATTATTACTATCATCAGCATCCAGCTTAGTTATGAATTTGATTATATTCCTATTGAATTGCAGTTGTTATCGCTGCCATCCATTAACCAATTGTGGCGTTAAGTGGGGATCCCTTTCTGCTACAGCAGCGGACCAGCATACGATTTTCATCGCTTTGCTTTTATGATTCAAGGGCCTGGTAAAGATTACTGCGGCTAGTGGCTTTGGGAGTCTTGATTCCTCGGTCCATCTGGCCGAGCTCTATATCTGGCCGAGCTCTATGCAGCCTAGGCCGAAATTCTCTATGCTATTAGGACCCTGCATGTTCTTAACCAGATTCTCTTACAGTTATCCACTGGCTATTTTGCGGGATGCTGTCAGTGTTCAGATGGCAGATTGGGTAGCGGCATCGGTAGTTCATCATGCTGGTTATAGGGTCTGAAAACAGGATGACCCCTGTCCTGCTGGAACAGGATGACCCCTGTCCTGCTGTTTTTAATCAAATATTGTATTCTGATATATATGAGCTAACTTGCACTAGAATTGTGTGACCGTTCGTTTGTAAAAAAAAAAAATTATGGCGTTAAGCTTAATGCAAGTACGAGGAAGGTAAAGAAAGGCCAATTAAGTTATAACCTACTTTCAATCCTGCATCACCAAGCACTCATATGAGGCGCTGGCATGAATACATTACAAAGATCCTGCTTTCTCCTCCGTATAAATGGACGGCATGAGCCTTGGTAACGGTTAAGAGATGGGTGACTTTGATTTCATCCCAGCCGTTGGTTGGCTAGGCTTTTGTGGACACGAATGGTAAGTACTGTACAATATAATTAATTGATGTGCAATCAAATCAACTGGACCATGGCGAGCTCTTGTCATGGCTGTGCCTTTCTTTCCGCATCCACTTTTTATCCGGACACAATTATGCGATGAAACCCAAAAGTGGCCTGAAGGAGGTATGAGAAACATGGGTCCCTCTTGGTGTTAAAGCTTGACCGACGATGGTAACCATACAATGACATAACAACATTATCCGAATGAATATTAAGCTCATGGTCATAGCAACAGGATTCATGAAGGTCACATCGTTATCATTATCCTTGATAACTGAAGGCGTGTTAGCAATCAACTCTATTTTCAGCATTAGCAAAGCATGTTGGGGTCACAATTGATGATAACAGCAACATTGATGGTAACTGATGGTCAAATTGAGCTAGCAATTGGTTGGTATTTTGTTGAGGGATACGTTGTCAATTGAATAGTGTTAAAGGAGCATAACTAATGGAACCTCTGACCATTCCATCTATGAGAACCGTAAAAGCAACAAAACAACATTGAGGCTCATACATATATCCATGCAAGAAAGTGTAGTTTATAACAAGTGAAGCAATCTTATCCCCTAACCAGTTCCACTACAATACTGCAATATGGACAAAGGGGCTCTTTTCTTCGACCTTTTTCTATGCACTAATGGTAAACTCTAAGAACACCTAAGATGCCCTAGATATAGGAGTCAAAGGAGAGGAAGCATGCAAGTGGGACTGACTAGAGGATTGGCATAATATACAGAGGATTCATTATCAGCACTGAAAGTTTTTTTGGCTAGAAAAGTATATGCTCAATAGCATAGGGCTGAGGCACCAAAGAGATAAAAGATAGAGGTCATATCCTTCTTGATGTTGACTTAGAAAGGATCCAAACCATCTATAACAATGCACTGGTAATTTCTATGGTAACTCCTAGGTGAAGAGGATATTAGTTGACAACGGTAGCTCAGCCTATATTCTCTACTTTGAAGCCTTCAAGAAAATAAGGATCAACGAAATTACCTAAAGCTTTTCAGTGGCTCATTAGAGGTTTCTTTAAAAGCTCAATCCCAATCAAAGGGATCATCAACCTTCTATAAACCTTGAAAAGGAGCCTTATCAAGCCATAATAATGCTAGGCTTTCTCATAGTGAAGGCTCCCTAGCTTATAATGTTATGTTAGGGCATCCTAGCCTTAATACTCTAAGAATAGTGACTCAAGTTATCACCTTATCATGAAGTTTCTTATTGTAAAGAGAGTCAGAGAGCTCAGTGGTAATCAAGTAGAGGCGAAACAATATTATGTTGCCACATTAAAAATAAAAGACAAAGCTAAGATCCTAATCTTAAAGAACCTTAACCGAGAAGCTATGTCCAAACAGTTTAGTAACTTCTTAAAACTAGAGTACACAAAGGCTCAAAGGATTGCACATCTACTGTGGGTAAATTTTCTATATTCACAAAACATAAAAGAAAAAGAAAGAAAAAAGTAAGATGATAGACACCGAAGATGTAATGTCATCTTTTATCTCGTTTCATTAATTAAAAGGCGACCTAAGGTCATTATATCAAAAAAAGATCAATTGGCCATATATTTTGTACACAACTAAAGTTGATTAAGTGTTAAAAAAGGCTAAACAACCATAAATGCAAGCTTAGAATAGCTTTTTTTTTTTTTTTTTTTTTTTTGAGGGGGGTGGGTTTAAGAAATGGAAGGAGGACGTGAGGAATAAAAGAAGAACAAGATATGAAAGAGGAGAAGAGCAAGAAAAGGTATAAGAGGTGGGCCCTCTTTAGCTGCTAAGTTCTTTGCCGCTTCTCATTGGGATGGGATCGAAGAATGGCCATGTGCTACCATCATAACCCATCTTGAAACTAGCAACGAAGATACTTATACTAAAATGTGTCAGCTCATTGCAAAGGCCTTAATTATTAGTTTTCCTTAATAACCTAAGTGGAGGCGACAATTAACTCCCCTAGAGCCTTTCGATCTCTTGGTGAAGCTCAAAGATTTCCTTTTATTGTTGTCACGTAATGAAACGAAGGTGCTAAAGAACAGATCAAGGCTTGCTACGATTAGTGGACAAACAATAGGATGGGTCTAGTAATGCACCCTATCCTCCCATCTATATAAAAGTTAAAGAGTAAGACGACCTAAGGCTTTAATCACTCCTCCTAAAGTTATTAATGGTAGTAGTGTTAGAAGCCCTACAAAAACTGAACTCTGATCTTTACCACTGCATGGGCAATAAAGTGTCACCACTACATTCTTCTACTGACCCAAATAATAGTTTTGTGCGAACCTCCTACACACTCACTCTCCCTTATTCTTTCCTTAACACCGATGTTCCTTTACCTTTCTTGGCAGGTATCACCAAGCAAGTCTTGAATATTATTTGAAGCAAGTTGAAGTCTTGAAGGAGTCATTGTTTATTGCCTTGATTTATGTGGGATACACAAACCTAATAAAAACAATTATTTGCATCTTGCTTCTACCTAATTGCCTTATGCAATAGTCAACTATTGAGTATTGCTAGGACTAAAGCAAAATTAGTGTAGATATCCTTCGAGTGAGGAGTAATTTCACCTCATTATTTTTCCCAAAAAAAAAGTTTTGTACCCTTATAAAAAGATTAATTACTTAACTTATATGTTAACAAGCAAAGTTTATATAAACTATGAGCATGAGCTTACATGTAATAGAGAATAAAATAGATGGAGAAGCTGGATTAATATTTAAACCAACCAAACTAGCACTCCGTTGTTAGAACTGAAGGCAAATTTATGATACAAACCCATGAAATATGGTCTATAATTAGACAGAATCCTCCAAGTGAGAAATAATTTCACCCCATAACTCTATCAAAAAAATCTGTTCTCCATCTAAAAAATGTCTAATTAGTTAATTTACAGATTAAAAATTGAATTTAATATAAAATATGAGTACAAATCATATGTAACAAATAAAAAATAGATAAATAGCTATATTAATTTTTAAATGACAAGAAGGATATATGTGCAAATTTTATTTATTTTTTTTATGCATATGCAAATTTTATACTTTTTGGATCATATAAAATATACATATATATACACATGCATTTTGAAGTGTGAAAATAGAAATAAGAGACTTTCTAGGGTTATATACGTTCAAAAATCTTTTATTTAATTTGATTTTAAAAACAATATTCATGAAAAGCATTTAAAAAGAAAGGCTATAGGTAGACATCTTCGCCTAATTTCTTGTGAAAACAAACATAGCTAATTAGGTTCACTTGGTTTACAGCTGAATCTGTAGAAAAATTTGGTTTAAGGCATAACAATATTTGACTTTTATATGCCTAACTGCATCAAGCAAAGCAACATTGAAATGGCGTAGCAAATGCATTTTTGGTAGTAAATAGACTGATATGTTGTTATAACTTATTTTAACAGAGGTCATGCTTATGTGTTCCCCACACATTTTCTTGGCTACCAAACACCAATGAACTAATGGCTATGTCCCTAACAGGACCAATGCTAGACCAGAAGATCTCGCATCCAATTGCTAGCTGCTCATATATGTTTAGTCAATCTATAGAACTTTTCTCAAACACAAACACTAAGAAGATTATTATTCACAATTTTGCTTAGTAAGAGACACACACACACACACACACAAAAAAAAGATCATTTGAGCATAAATGCTACATATTTCCAAGTCAAAATGAATCAATTTATCTAATACTCACAGAAATAACAAAAATGACTCCCAACATATGCTGCAAGCAGTATTGGAAAAACAAGAGATATGGTGGTACATGCTTCTCCCTACCAAAACACGGTCAGGGAAGCATTTGAACAGAGATTTATAATATGAGTTTTGCTGATAAAGAAAAAGGTTTGGTAGATTGTTCTTTGCTATCATTCGTTTCAGTAACTAATGTGTCTGGTTGGAAACCACAACTATCTTAACGATACATGATTGCCAAGCACAGATTGGTAGATGGTTGTGCACTATGATATGTCTTGATAACTAAGGCGTCTTGCTTGGGAACCACAACCATGGTAACGATACATGATGCCAAGCACACACTGCATCATACACGAGACATCAAACTTCTCAATGAACCTCAAGTCAGACATCCGAGTTTTGGCAGCAGCAAATCGCATATATTCCTCAAACACAGAGGACAAGCACCAATTCTGTAATTTTCTGAAACAGCCCACAACGCAACCTGTCCGGTGCTGTGTTGATGTACGTGAATGAAACATGTTAGAATTTTCCCAACACATGAAGGAGAACATACAGTCAGAAAAAGGGTAGTGCTAAAGTACAATGAGTTGGTTTGATCTAATTTCATACCTTTCCTCGTTTGCAGTGAATCAGAACTGGATAATTCCTTATATCTGAGACAACAACAAAAAAAAACAAAAAAGGGAAATGTAAGTCAATGGATTGCTCAAAAACTGGAACCAACCTATGGAATAATGGGATAAAAAGTTAATCAGAAAGTTGAATTAAACAATACTGCTTAATTAAGTACCAAGTAAGACTTTGAGAGCCTCCATGATGGTGTCCTTAGGTATGGTTACAGGCTCCTGCAGATGCAGACATTTTGAAGTTTTGGTAATGTAAATCATTAAAAAAGGAATTGAAGGCATATCAATGAATACAGTAAATAAGCTAAACAAGTTTTCAAAATGTACACAAGAATAGAGCACAAAATTTTAAATACACAAAAAATTATAATATTAAGAAGTTGAGATACCATGGAGATTTTCAGTTCTTAGTTGTTCTATGCATATACATGCATGCTCATGTATCATCATGTCTAAACATTACACATTATCATGTACAATACAAATCCATGAAACTCAAGGATCATAGCATTCACCAAATAACATCAAATTTACTGGTGTTAAACAGAATGCACATATTGTTGCAGGAGTCAAATAAAATACAGCATTCAAGTACCTAACTGTGCTTAGGCTTTAATATGCGCGCGCGCGCGCGCACACACACAAAAAACCTTCCGTAATTAAACATTTGGTAACACCAGATCATGGATCCACAGCCTTCAATCAGGAAGCCTTGTAGTCTTCAGTTGCAAAGTAGCTTTCAATGAGAAGCACCTTGCAACCCCTCAAATCACTAGTCTGCATCCCATTCTTGAAAATCCTATTTTCTAAATCTTCTACCCATCATGTTTCTCCCCAAATTTCTCCCAATCTTTATGTTCTTTCCATCTCTGAGAACTACTACAAGCACCATGTTATTGCTCCTTTTCTATACAATCCTGATTTTTATCCCATGCCCCATTTCTAGTACATAAAATTACCAGCCCCCATCCCAGTCATGTACCTCAAGCCAGCCATCCTGTGCCCCAATCTGATATATAAAATTACCAGCTCATCCCAGTCCCATGTACACCAAGCCAACCATGCATTGGCTCATTTTCTTTTGAAGGCCTTTCACCAAACATCTACTGGCCTATGCACTTCTCAAGCCCCCACCTCCCTACGGTCACAACAAGGAGCATCTGATCCATAACACAACATCATACTTTCATGTGCCTACCCACCTTTCAGACATAAGAATAGCCTTACCAGTCATGCAATACAACCCAATTCCAACCAAATTGTTTCTTTGTAAGCTACCATAAGATGACAAAGCAATCTTGCTTGGCTAAATCATTTATTCCACAAGAATCCAAACTCCTCTCCTGCCCTCTTTTCCAGGCTCTCTTTCCTGTTATTATATCCCCATGCACTCGCTTGCCTTGTGCCTTCGTGTGGGCCTATGACCACAAATGACATGAACCTGTGAAAGCACGCCCTCAAAAAATATAATCGTGAAACACAAATGGCATTTTTTGTACCATGCTTTTTAGTTAAAATTATCAAATCTTCCTCAAATAAAATAACAAAACTATAGAAGAGAAATTGCCGGTTTGTCTGAGATAAAGGAGTCAATTCATGTGTATCAATTCTCAACCTCATATCCCTCATTCAAAAAATGTGGACGATGAATTCCATCTGTAAATCTGATGAGCTTGGATTCATCAAATTTCTTGTTGTTATACTAATATTCTAAGTTGTTAATTAAGAAAAAAGACTGATTAAGACAAACGCCCTACAAGAACTTCCCATGGTAATCTATATTCACATGAAGGGAAACTTTTCTCATACCATACATGTGAATGAACATCAAAGATAAAGAAAAGAAATAAAAAATGACATAATTGATTGAAAACGAAAGAAAACCGGACAATTAACACGGGGAAAAGAGATTACCTTGCTCCCTTCGATCGCGAACTGGAAAAGCCGAATGCCCCGCGATTTCACAAACTCGGCATTAACCTCCGGATACGGCTCCGGGCACAGGTACCTGCCCAAAACTCCACATCCCCACAAATCAAAATCCCATCTTTCCCCCAAATTCCAAACCCTAACCCCGATTCTCAACTCATCCAATCCAAGAACGCATCAAAAAGCAAGAAAGAGAGAAAGCAATCCTCACATGATGGATCGTAGATTCAAGGTATCCAAGAATCCGAGATTCTCAGAATTCGGGAATCCCGACCTGTAGATCCCCCGGTCAACCAACGCGAAATTGGTCGGCTGGCACAGGAGCTTTTTGCCTACTCCAATTCCTCCTCCACCGCCCAAAGTCCTCCCGACGGTTCCGGTCATCGATTCCCCTCCGTCCTCCACCGATTCCAGGATCATTTCCTCGGTTTTCACTATCGAATCCCGGTCTTCGATGGCTTTTTAAGTCTCCATCTCGTTCTCAAGAGGCCGACTTCTTGGACGAGCCGCGCTTAGAGGGCGGGCTTCGTTGCGGTTTCTGGGGTGGGGATAGAATTAAAGAATGTTTAGGTTTGAAAAGCGGTAACGGAATTGCAACGGGATTCCGGGTTCCGTTGGATTCCTGCGGTCTTCGAATTTGACCGTTGAGCGTAGTTTCTGAATCCAGTGGTATTCGTCTTGCTACACGTGCGATCAAGATTAATGGCCATGCTTTAGGAGCGTTTGATAACAGATAATCTACTCAGATTGTTACGATAATATAATGATATTTTAGATTATCTTTGATTGAATAGTCTATATTATCATATAAAAATAAAATTTTATAAATTATTTTTTTTGATAAGATTACTCTTTCTTTATCTGATTACTCTTTACTTATATTTTTTTTTTATAAGATTGCTCTTTCTTATCCGATCACTCTTTACTTATTTTTTTTTGATAAGATTGCTCTTTCTTTATCCGATCACTCTTTACTTATATCTTTTTTTGATAAGATTGCTCTTTCTTTATCTGATCACTCTCTGTTTATATCCTTTTGAACCGATGTCGTTAGAACCTCTATGTTGAAGATTTCGCTCTCTACTCGCATTCTTTTGTACCGACTTAATTGAAATATAACTTAAATATTATTTATAAATATAATTTTTAAATATTATTATTTATAAATATATTTTTAAAAAAATAAATAATAATAATATATAAATTTTTAATAAATTTAATTTAAAAACATTTTAAAAATTAATATTATATAATTGATAATTTATTTATCATATCAAACATGATAACCAATATTGTTATGGCAAACAGGATAATTAATATTGGTATAGCATTAGCTATGCAAATAAATATAATAATTAATATTATTAATAATTTATTAATTTATAAAGTGATAATTTATTTTATAAATAATTCATATTATCGTTCAAAATTTTTTGAACCTAGAATTCAATGAAAAAAAAAAAAAAAAAAAAAAGGCTTATGAGAGATAGCATTAGTAGAAGAATGAAAATAAATAAATAAAAAGAAGGGACCGTGCTTGCGTCGGTGATGGCATTGGCCAATACCCACAGTGGTCCATGATACGATGTGTCAAATTAATTATAAAATTAATGCACCAATGACAGCGTTTGAAAGGCTGCCTTCTTGTTCTGAATCTGACCTTATTTTTGAAGAGGATTTAAATCTCGACAGGATATGTTTGACCAAGTCATGAGATCGATATGCGAAATGTGGGACCCAT
This sequence comes from Calamus simplicifolius, assembly GCA_900491605.1. Classification (NCBI taxonomy): domain Eukaryota; kingdom Viridiplantae; phylum Streptophyta; class Magnoliopsida; order Arecales; family Arecaceae; genus Calamus; species Calamus simplicifolius. The sequence continues at coordinate 61,006 of UESW01004196.1, read as the reverse complement.
GTAAAGGAGGTGAGCCACCGGCTGAACGAAGACGGGCCCTAATTGTAATTCGTGGCATCAATTCAGCCACAAAATCCAGGTCAGATATGACATCGTGACCGAAATCCAACCGCAGCATGTCTTCATCGCCGGCGTAATTTAACCAATGTTTTAAAAATTAAGTTGGACAAGCTTAACATTTCAATCCTGGGTCACTCGGTTTGATCGAATAAATCAGTTTGATCGTATCAAATAATATATTATTATTTTTTAATTTAATAATATAAAATAATAAATATAAATATAATTTAAATAAAAATTTTAAAAAAATTTAAAATCAAATTGGATGGGTTGAACTGAACCGGTTCAATTTTTATCTGACTGTATAAAAATTAATTTGCCGGTTGAACCTTCCAAACAGGTGTTGGCATCAATCTAACGTCAATTTAAATTCAACTACTTTTTCATTTTAACAAACACTATTCTTCATGTAAGATTGTAAGAATTAAATTTAATTCCAACAACGTAATCCTTTAATAATAAAACTTAATATAAATTCTAATCTTTATAAGATATAATTTATTTATTTATTATATAAGCACATGTAAACATGATCTTCCGATATTATCTTGCCATCATGCACTATTACTAATAACCTAATATGAGAGAAAAAGAATCCAAAAGATGTGTTTTAGTTATCCTATGTGTACGTACATGGCCTGGAGCATTATAACTATAGTGTTGAAGAGTGTTGAGAGGGTAAGTTATGAATAGGTTCTTGATTTGTTATTATTATACATATATTTTTCTCTCTTTCCAATATCTTTTCTCCATAACATTACTTATTCTAATATCAGTGTTGCTTGAATCTTAGGCCGGTAACATGTCATTCTAAGCTGCTTTCTACATCGTATCAAAGCCATAAGTTTTAAAATGGATAGTTTGTGTGTTCATAATTAAGAGATTGGTAATTTGTGTGTTCAAAGTTCAGTATGGCTGAAAATTTTTTTAGTAATCCGTGATGCTTTAATAAACTCCACTGATGAATTATCATAGCTTATTCTATTGTTTCAATGTGATTGAAGAGTTTCTAATAACTCATGGTACTCTATTGCAAACATTTGAATTCTTATTTTTTTTATTATTTAATAGGTGAATCATCATATTCAATGCTACTATCGTATCTTGTAATACTTAATTGCTTAAACATATGATCACGATATCAATATATTATTATGATCGATAATTACCTCCAGCCATTATTATTAATGGTCTATCCGATGAGGGTAAGGAATCCGATCTTCCTGGTTTTCCTTTGGACTGCACACGGGATCTCGATTGATCTTCCTTTCTTTAGGGATCTCTTGATCTTCCCTTTCCTCTCGATGGATCGTCTTCTAATCAATCGATTGATCTCTCGCTAATCAACGAGCCATCGCATTCTGATGGTGTATGCCTTCAGGATTGCTCTTGATCAGGGACTCAATTCCAATGCCTCCGCTTATTAGGTTTCTCTCTCGAGAACCATGTTTTAAAATCTTAGAAGGGTCCCTTTTTATACCCAATTCCTTCACCGCATGCCCCATCAAGCAGCGTTCAGGTATTAAGGGAGGGGGGGCTGTTATCACTTTTAATAGGAGAAACGTTAGTCAATAAAATAGGACCATTAATAAGACGGGTTATTACATTCTCCCACTTGGTCCGTATATTTTATCAACACTGAACAAGAAACTAAATACATGAATCATAGCGATAGGTCCTCTATAATTGAGTATTATCTTCTATGTATTACAATGCATTCAATTTCTTTACCACTATTCCAAATGTGACAACATAACATAATGAATAAACCATATGTTTATTCAGAGTCCAAAAGAAAAGTTTGTCATTTCTCAAAAGTCATATAACGTGTACACCTGAATGAGAAATAAACAAACGATTGAAATAAGAGTTTCTTTGTACAAATTGTTATCAATACAATTATATCATGGAACCAACTCCCATTCTTATCACATGATCCTTAAACTTCTTAATTGGCATGCCTTTAGTCAAAGGATCAGCTATCATCAATTCAGTGCTAACGTGTTCTATGACCACTTTGTTCTCTTTAACACGTTCTCTTATGGCTAAATACTTAATGTCGATATGTTTACTTCGACTACCACTCTTATGGTTTTTAGCCAAAAATACAGCAGCTGAATTGTCACAGTACAGTTTAATTGGCCTAGTAATGGAGTCAACAATTCTAAGCCCTGAGATGAAACTCTTCAACCATACACCTTGCGATGTAGCCTCAAAACAAGCAACGAACTCCGCTTCCATAGTAGAGGTAGCAGTCAAGGTCTGCTTTGCACTCCTCCATGATATGGCTCCACCAGCTAACATAAATATAAATCCTGATGTTGATTTCGAGAATCAACGCAGCCAGCAAAGTCCGAATCTGAGTAGCCCTCTATCTCCAAATGATCAGTTTGTCTATACATGAGCATGTAGTCCTTGGTCCCTTGAAGATACCTCATGACCTTTTTAGCAGCTCTCCAGTGGTCTAAACCTGGATTACTCTGATATCTTCCCAACATTCCTACTGCAAATGCAATGTCAGGTCTTGTGCAAACCTGAGCATACATTAGGCTTCCAACAGCTGAAGCATATGGAATGTTGTGCATCTGTTCCCGTTCAAGTTCATTTTTAGGGCACTGGTTCAAAGCGAACTTGTCACCCTTCACTATAGGTGCAACACTTGGTGAACAATTTTTCATCCGAAATCTCTCCAAGACTTTATTGATATAAGTTTCTTGAGACAATCCCAAAATGCCTCGAGATCTTTCTCTATGGATCTTAATGCCAATGACATAAGATGCCTCACTCATATCTTTCATATCAAAATTTTTGGAGAGAAATTGTTTCACCTCATGTAGCAACCCTTTATCATTGGTTGCAAGTAGAATGTCATCCACATATAGGACCAAGAAACAAATTTTGCTCCCACTAACCTTCTGGTATATACATTGATCCATGATGTTCTCTTCAAAACCAAAGGAAGAGATCACATCATGAAATTTTAAATACCACTGACGTGAGGCTTGTTTCAATCCATATATGGATTTCTTAAGTTTGCAAACCAAATGCTCACCATCACTAGAGGAAAATCCTTCAGGCTGTTTCATGTAAACCTCTTCCTCTAGATCTCCATTAAGGAATGCGGTCTTCACATCCATTTGATGTAACTCAAAATCAAAATGAGCTACCAATGCCATAATTATTCGGAGAGAGTCTTTCTTGGATACAGGAGAAAATGTCTCCGTGTAGTCGATTCCTTCCCTCTGAGTGAATCCTTTGGCAACGAGTCTTGCTTTATATCTCTCAATGTTGCCTTGTGAGTCTTTCTTTATTTTGAAGATCCATCTACATCCAATGGCTTTTACACCATCAGGCAACTCAACAAGATCCCAGACTCGATTAGATGCCATAGATTCCATCTCTTCTTTCATGGCATTGAACCACAAGTTTGATTCCTTAGAACTCATGGCTTGTGAAAACGTTTCAGGATCATTTTCGGCTCCAATGTTATAGTCAGATTCATGTAGATACACAACATAATCACTAGGAATTGCTGATTTCTTTATTCTAGTTGATCTTCTTAATGTTGTGTCAATGACCTCTTGAGGAGTATCTTGCACAACTGATTGTTGATGAACAACACGATCTTCTAGATTACCATCAGCTTGTGAAATCTCAATGACTGGTTGTTGGGCACTTAATTGAGTTTGAGGAGTGCTATAAATAACAACCAATCCCTCACTTGAAGTGGAAGCTGGAATAACTGAATGATCTTTCTCAGAAGAAGCCAAATACTGAGATTGATCACTCCCACTGATCAAGTCATTCTCAAGAAATTTTGCATTTCTTGATTCCACAATCCTAGTGCTGTGAGATGGCTTCAGATAGTCCTTGGGTCTAGTTTCTTTTCTTGTGGATTATAGACTCTTACTTCAGATGGGCATCCCCAAACACGTATATGTTGCAGACTTGGTTTCCAACCTTTAAATAACTCAAATGGCGTTTTGGAAACAGCCTTGGTTGGAACCCGATTCAATATATACGCAGCAGTTTTAAGAGCTTCAGTCCACAAGGATTTAGGTAAGTTAGAGCTGACAATCATGCTCCTTACCATGTCCAATAATGTCCGGTTTCTCCTTTCAGCTACACCGTTTTGGTCAGGAGACCCTGGCATGGTGTATTGTGCAACAATTCCATTTTCTTCAAGAAACCGAGCAAACGGACCAGGTGCTTGTCCATTCTCAGTGTATCTACCATAATATTCTCCACCTCTATCTGACCTCACGATTTTAATTTGCTTGCCGCATTGTTTCTCTACTTCTGCCTTAATACCTTAAAGGCATCTAATGCTTCGTTCTTATTATGAAGTAGGTAGAGATACATATATCGTGAATAGTCATCAATAAATGAGATGAAGTATCTCTGACCATACGAATCCATATCTGGGCTACAGATATCCGTATGTATGATCTCCAGTATTTCCGAACTTCTCTTGGCATTTTTCTTGGACTTGTTGGTTTGCTTTCCCTTTATGCAGTCCACACAAGTGTCAAAATCAGTAAAATCAAGAGTATCAAGTACTCCATCTTTTACTAATCTTTTAATTCTCTCAATGGAGATATGACCTAATCTCCGATGCCACAAAATAGAGGAATTCTCATTTATAACACATCTTTTCATACCAGTTTGGGCGTGCATCACATTATAGGTGGTATTATTTTTCAAATTGATTTGGAAAAGATTGTCTGACAATGTACCATTCCCAATAAGCTTAGATTTATAAAATAAATCAACAGAGCTTTTATTAAAATTAAAGGAATATCCTGCTGGTACAAGCCTTGACACTGAAATCAAATTTCTAGAGAAACTTGGAATATAAAATGTCTTTTCCAAATCCAAAACAAAACCAGAATGTAAAATAAGTCTGCACGTTCCAATTGCTTCCACATGTGAACCCATCTTGTTTCCTGAATAGATGCTTTGTTCACTTCCCAATGGTTTCCTTTGATTTAGAAAACCCTGCAAGGTATTTGAAACATGGATTGTAGAACCAGAATCAATCCACCATGTGTTATGACATATAACCAAATTGGATTCATGACATACGAATGAGGTTAGAGTACCTTTCTTGTCAAGCCAAGCTTTGAATTTGAGACAATCTTTCTTTATATGCCCTTTCTTCTTGCAAAAGAAGCACTTGGACTCCTTCTTGTCTTCTGTATGGATGGATACTTTACCCTTTCCTTTGCGTTTGGCTTTGGGAGCTTTAGTCTTTCTCTGAGTGACTAAATGTGCACTTTCTCCCATTTCTAAAATCAGCCTCCCTTCCTCTTGAACACACATGGTCAGAAGTTCATTAATTGACCATTTGTCCTTATGTGTATTGTAAGATATTTTGAAGGGACTATATTGCTGTGGGAGTGAGCTCAAAATAAAGTGCACCAAGAAAGATTCTGACATCTCAACCTCTAGGGATTTCAACTGAGCCGCAATGTCCCTCATCTTCATGATGTGCTCACGCACACCTCCAACCGTAGTGAGCTTCATTGATGATAATTTTGTCATTAGGGTGCTAGCCATTGCCTTATCTGAAGACTCAAATTGTGCATCAATAGCCTTCAGAAGTTCCTTGACATTTTTGCACTCAGGAATTGAACCACGTATACTAGCAGAAATTTTAGTACGTATGAACATCATACTGAGGCGATTGGACCGTTCCCATCGTTCATACGCAGCAATCTCAGCCTGAGTGCTAGTAGATGTAACTGAATGTGGTTCATCCTTCCTGATAGCATAGTCAATATCCATGCACCCTAATTGAAGAAGAATTCTCTCCTTCCATAATTTATAATTATCACCACTTAAATCGGGAATGTCACATTTCATATCAGAAATATTAACAGGCAAAATAGCTGCATAAAAAATAAATCATGTTCATGTAATTGAATTTGAGGCATATAACTTGATGTCATGTTTTACCAATGTAAACATGCAATAACATGAATCAATAACATACAATAACTACCTGTGGGCTAAGTTATTATACTCAAATAGACTCATTAGCTTAATGATGTGACTAACAAATTATATTCCTTTCTTAATTCCTGTGGGTAATTAAGAAAATAATTTGTTATCGCATCCTAATTAATTATATTAGTGCAACAAAAATTCCTGTGGGATAAGATTCATTACATTAATATAATTAGTCACAATTAATGTCATCTAACCTTATGTGATCTTTGCAACTCAATATATAATTTTGATTAATCAAAGATGCTGTGGCTACTCCTCAATTAATCAACATCATATTGATCACATGACATTATATGCATATAGATTAACCAATTTAGCATGATTATTAGGTAGTGATCTTAATCAACGTAACATTTCCAAATCAAGATCTGAGTTAGTCAAATTGGCCAGGCCAGTGAAAGAGAAGTGGGGGTCCCCCCGTTGCTTTCCTTAGGTCAGTCAACGGAACCAATTAAGTAACCACAATCTCTTTACCTTTCTAGACACCAACTGACCAATCAGACCTTGAAAGGATTTGCACTGTGATTTTTACACTACCACCAAATTCATGCATAGAATAAATCTAGTATGCAGAACAGAAGATAACATTTCAATATCTATTTAATGAATTTTAAAATTATCATCTTAAGAAAAATTTTTGTTAATTAAAACACGTCCGGCCGTAGCTCATTATTCCCTTGGGCCAGTCTATGCAAAACACCGTAGGCATAGAGACTCAGGAGGCGTATTTTAATACAAAAATTTAAACTCAAGAAACAAATGATAAAAATAAATCATGTTACATGATTTAATAAAACATTAAACAGATAATAAATGCATTTAAAATCCAACCAATCCAGATTTTAAATCCCGTGAGAGAACGGAAAGACCATAAGCGAGAAAAACGAAAACCGAAAGTTTTCTCTCTTTTTAATATGTCACCGCATGTGGTTGAAGCCACGTTTCCGCTGCATTTCTCTTCTTTAGTTTTTCTTTTCTTTAATGCTACGTTTCTTTTCTTTTTCTTTCTTTAATGCTATCTCTTTAATACCAAAAAGAAATCCGGGAAACCTTTAATGCTAGAAAGAAATCTTTAATAGAAAAGAAAGAAGCCACGTTTTGTTTCCGCAAAAATCGGAATCTGAAATAGGTTTAATGGTTTCTGTCAATTCCGTGAACAAAGATCAGAACTGATCGAAAAACCTGAGATCCGAAAAACTGAAAACGGAAAACACGCGGCATAAATTGCTTGAAAAGAGAAACTTGATAGAAATCTCACAAAATAAGGCAGAGGTTTTAACCTCGCTCTGATACCAAATGTAAGACTTAATTTGCTTAAACATAATTACCTCCAGCCATTATTATTTAATGGTGGTAAGGAATCCGATCTTCCTGGTTTTCTTTGGACTGCATGGGAGATCTTCCTTTCTTAGCGATCTCGATTGATCTTCCCTCTTGATCTTCCCTCTTCCTCTCGATGGATCGGTCTTCTAATCAACGAGCTCTCGCATTCAGATGGTGTATGCCTTCATGATTGCTCTTGATCAGGGACTCAATTCCAATGCCTCCGCTTTTAGGTTTCTCTCTCGAGAATCTTAGGATCTCTCTCGAGAACCCTGTTCTAAAACCTTAGGATTTCTCTCGAGAACCGCATTGTAAAACCTTAGGATGGGATCCCTTTTTATACCCATTTCCTTCACCGCTTGCCCCATCAAAGCGAGCGTTTAGGTATTAAGGGAGGGGGGCTGTTATCACTTTAATAGGAGATACGTTTAGTCAATAAAATTAGGACCATTATTAAGATGGGTTACTACAGATCAAGCATGTTGAATAGTCCTATATTGTTGGTGCATGAACCAAATATATACCTATATAAGACAAATCTTTAACTGATGAATTATGTTTTATTTATGGGTATTATATGGTGTTTATAGGCTTGCGTTGACATCTATTTATACTCATCTCGTTAAATGCATTGTTCGAATCTAGTGTTCATTTTATACTGTTTATGTTACAATATATTGTGCTTTGGTTCAGCATTTTGAAACTTAAGGTTGACTTAATTGATTTTCTTTTTCCGTAGGCTATCACTGCTTAGATGCTTGCTCTCTGTTCACGTTTATCTATCCATTGTCAGATAATGTACTGAGTTCAGGTCTTATGAATTTTCCACTTTCATATCACGGTTCTCCATATGATGATGTTAGCTATCCAATTTCTGTTTCAAATTTGGAAGTACATATCAATGCCATCGAAGGCCCTTCTAATACCCCTCTGTTGCAAATGAAAAGCTCTTCTCCAAATACCACAAACAACTTGTGTCCTGAATTAAGTAACACCTTTTTGTACATAAATTTTTGAGTTCTACTTTCCTTTATGAAGCATCTTCATGTCTTACGTCAATTTTTTTCAATCATACGTGAATATCATCTATTCATCTATTCTAGGCTGCAGCAGACTTCTGAATGATCATTAAAACTACATTTATGTCATGTATGACATTTTTTAAGTTGGTGGAAACGATTATCCCTGCTGTTATATGCCATTTGTTGCTGATAGAATTGGTATGCATTTCTCTGATGAAGTACTTGTTATGCACCTCTTAGTTGCCGCTACTTGGATTTGCTGAAGGCTTGACCCTTACAATTCACTTGTTTATCAGTATATACATATATCCAACTCTTATTAACGTCCTTAAGCTCTGCTGCATTACAGCCTGCCAGCGTAAGTAGTGTGTAACCATATGATTGGACAAAATGCTCCCAACTCGGTCTCATTGGCATCTACAACAGGTCCACTTACGAATTTCATGGATGATGGACATCTAGGTGACAAGGAGATTATGAATCATGGGGTAAGTGTACTGGAGATTTCTGTAGTTCACCTGGTAGTCATGAGTAACATCAGATGGGAACCATGTCCATCAAGGGAGAATGATGAATTAGGGACTCTTCACATTTTTATGGCATCAAATGTACTGTTCTATGTTAGCATTCTTTTTCTTTTTTCTTTCTTTTCTTGAAATGATCTTGAGGAATTCAATTGATTTCTACCTTTTCGTTGATGTTTAAAAGCAAAATCTCATTGAACTTTCATTTGTTCCTACAATCGTTGTAAGAAATAATTTTGCTGCTACAATTACATGAACATTATCTATGGTCAAAAATTTTCTGTCAACTCCTTTTGTGTTCATAAAATAATACAGAGACGTTACATGTTTGCTAACGATAAGCAAGTTTCTGAAAAAATTGATGCCGAGGATTGAGCATCTGGTAGAGTTATATTTTTGTTAAGATCATTGTTGTCTCTAGGTGGATTTGTGGATCCAGTTATTCTTGTAATCACTGATATGATTTATGTTCAGCACCATAATTCTTTTACAAAAGAACTGATATTAATTTTTCCTGTAATCCAGGTGGAGGTCTGGAGGAACTGAAAATGGTTCTGCAAAAGGGGTTGTCAAATAGTGATGTTGGAAGATTGGGGAGAATAGTCTTGCCTAAGGTATGAAGTCTTCTTACATTGTCATCCCTATGTGAAAGTAATGCCTTCATTTTATTTTCTTTTATTTTATCTTACTCTTGACTGAGTATGATTTATATACAACTGTTAAATATCTGATATATTTTAATGCTTTGTTTTTGAAGAATGGTGAGTAAACAACTAATATTATTTTCCTTTTATACCATTTTGCAGGAGGCTGAGGCTAATCTTCCTCCCTTATTTGAAAGAGATGGAGTGGCACTGCAGATGAATGACTTGATCCTCTCAACAACATGGAAATTCAAGTACAGGTATTTTTGTATTGTACTAACCCAAATTATTAAAAGATAACTAAACAAGAGCTATCATTATAATTCTAGAAATATGTTTGTTTACAAAAGGAAGGGGAAACTATGGAATCTTTGCTTTTTTCAATTTGAATCTTATAATGTAATCGCTTCAGCACTAGTTTAAAAATGAAGCATATTTGAAGAAATTTAAGAATTCTAGTGGGAGAATATTAGCTCAGTTGTGCAGCAACTTTCTTTTCCAGACAAATTATGAGATATCAGAAGCTTTACAGTTAAAATAATAACACCCCAAGAATAAATTTTCTTATTTTCCTGATTTCTTTGCACAATAGAATTTATGAGTTCAACTTAAAATTTCCAGGAATGTTTTCTTTTTTAAAATTTTAAGGAATACCTGAAATTATCACATTAAGATACGAAAATAGGATGCCAGAAAGGAAGATAATGATGCATCAAATGGTTATAGTTCTAGCAGCCTTCCATCTGCAAAAGAGTTTCCTGTGTCATAAACTATACTAGTAAACAGTCAATAACTTAATGTTAAATTTAGGATCATTTTTTACGGCCATCACTTCTGGCAACATTGACTGAAGGCTTGTTCTTTACCTCAAAACACCATAAACATCAATTTATTGGCAATCCTCCCTTCATGTCAGATGTCTTGGGTCCAAACCTGATGGCGGCAACCCCGTCATATTTTTCCAAAGATGGAAATGTAAATTTAATGGTGTAATTATTAGAAATGATTGCCAGTCCAAAGAAATATTCTCTATGAAACATTGAGAAATCTCAATCTCCAATATCTTTCCCAAATATCAATCCAGGTTATTTTCTTGAACTGTTTTTAATAACAACCATTCAGTGAGAGACAGTAAAATTCTTGATGAATCTGAAAAGTTATATATTGCAAGTTATTTGACTCCTTATAAAAGAACACAAGACAAAATTTCCCTTTTTCTTCAAAATTCTCTTTTCTTTTTGTGTTTTTATTTTAAATCAACAACCTAAATTGCTACTAATAAAAATATTTGCTTCTATGCTTCGATCAAAGCTTGTGTCTTGTTTTCTTAACTACTTATAACGATTTGGCCCTGGGCTTGCAGCACCCACGAGCCCGTTTTGTTACAAAAAAGCAAGACGGACAAGGTCCACACCAACTTGGACCACCACAGCCCAAAAGGGATCCAATTGATGTTTGTCCATCTTTCTTAACTGGTTATAAACCATACAACCAACTCCTAATTTTTCGATGTGGGACTATTGGAGGGGCATCATAATCTACCCCCTTACAGAGGCGACGTCCTCGTCGCCAGGGGCAATTGATCACAACCACTAGGCATGCAGGATTCTAAAGATGGCCCCCATAGGTTCAAGAGGTAGCTCCCATCGATGTAGCACTTTGTCCTGTGGCCCCCCACAAGTTCAAGGGATGACTCCCATCGATGTAGCACTTTGCCCTATGTGGCACTTAGCTCCTGCACTTCCGACTGGTGCGTGGCTTTGATACCATATTGTAACGACCCGGCCCTGGGCCCTGCAGCACCCACGAGCCCGTTTCGTTATAAGAAAGTAAGACGAACAAGATCCACACCAACTTGGGCCACCATAGCCCAAAAGGGATCCAATTGGTACTTGTCCATTTTTCTTAATTGGTTATAAACCATACAACCAACTCCCAATTTCCCGATGTGGAACTATTGGGAGGGGCATCACACTACTAATTTGAGAATTTAAAAAGTTTGCTTTATGCCTTCTCTTGCTGTATTTTCAGGTTCTGGCCAAACAACAAAAGTAGAATGTATATAATGGAAACTACATGTTTGTATATCTCATTTGCATTAATGATGATTTCTACCGTAAATTTCTTGATTTATCTTCCCCCTTTCAGGTGATTTTTTAAGAACCCATGGTCTTCAAACAGGGGATTTCTTCATTATATTCAAAAACTCAGCATCTGGAATTAATGTAAGCAAAGAATTTTTGTTTTTAATCTTTTGAAGGTATGCTACAATAATTGAACCGACCAGCCTTAGATACTGATCATAAGCCATAACATAGTTAGAATAGGTTTCCTTGAATTTCCCTCTCACATCCATTGTAGATATCTGGTTTAAAGGTACCTTAACTCTTGGATAATTCATCTAAGATATCATTCTTTTCCTTTCTTGGATGCACCCACCTTTCATTCTGCAGTATTATTGCAACTATAAGTTACTAAGATATGTATCAGACAAGTGACTGGATAACAGGTTTGTTGCATTCCATTTTTCCAACAATTTGCATTCATTGTTTAGTTTGGACAGCACAGGTGAGGTTGACCTGGAATTCAAGTAATGAGATTCTTGAATATGCAAGCTTCTCCTGATGTAGACAAATTAATAGGGCTGTTCCAAGTGACTTGATGAATTCAAAAACCAGTTCAGTCTTCTTCAATATTTGGTTTGATACAATTATCCTTGTCTATTTGCCACTTTCTTTCGCAGATTGTTGCAATGCAAGAAGTGCTATTGACTTCCTATGTATGTGGATTTGTTACGCTGACAGAAAAAACTAATGCAAGATGAATGAAAGATGGTAACTCTCTTCTGTCAAGAATGAGGAAGGTGAGATATGTCAAACAACAGCCATGTCTAGAGCCAAGTAAAAGCTTGGGACAGGGTGACCATTCTTTCCTTCCGTGACCAGAAATGATTCCTTAAAGACTGGAGTTCTGAATGATTTGGAAAGGGCCCTTGTTAGTCCTCATTTTCAAAGCCTTCTTCCTTAGATAACAGTTCTAGGGAAGCATGTTTCTTTTACAGATGGAGCAGCTAGCCAATTTTTCTGAAAAATTGAGTCAATTTTGGATGAAGAATTTCTAATCTTTGTATATAAGTTTTGAATTTTTAGAGTTTGTACTGGTCCTGCATTATATATTTTGTTGAGCTTGGATTTATTTGTTCCGTTTCCATGCTTTAATATGCGGAATATACATCATGTACTATACTTAGAAGGTTTTCAGTAGAAAAGAGAATCTATCATCTCAATGTTCCTAATTTCATCTGCAGTCTCAAAAGTAAAGATGATAAAGCACCAAGAAGTCATAGTTTGAACTATATAACCAGATAAGAAGTTATGCAGTACTTTATTCTGTGATTAATTTGGCTTTTCAAGGCCCATGTGTACACCTCTTTGACAGTAAAATTTCATGAAAGCATTAGCCACATTTAAAAAGAGAAACATAATATCTACAAATAACCTTTTGTTAATAATGGAATTTGGTTATTCACCAGATATTTTGTAGGATCAGCTTACGAGCACTGATTCCTCCAAACAAAATTGGCTATATTTTATGGACTCACGGGCCTTCAATCAAAAAGATTACAACAACAATCAATCCGTAAAAAGCTTGCATACATTAATAGCATCGTGCATCCTTGATAAAATTACCCTTGATCAGCTCCTTGAAATAAAAGGACTCTGTCATCCATTTTCAGCTGCTTAGCCATTGCTTCCAAGACAAGAATATTTCTCTTCGGTGGCTATGTGTCTTGTCTTCCACTAAAAATTCATGAACAAAGCCATCAATCTCTATCCAGCTACAACCAGGCCTCTTTACCACATTCCTATTCCTCATTTTCTTTCTCATTTCCAGAGCTTCTTCCCATCTATTTGAAGAAGCATATATGTTCCACAACAGCACATAGACCCCATCATCATCTGGTTCTTTCTTCATGATCTCCTTTCCCGCAATCTCAGTCAGTCGAACATCGCCATGAACCAGACATGCACTGAGCAGCGATCTCCATATAACACCATCTGGTTCTGTGCCCATCTTTTCTATAGCTTCTCAGCTTCACTTAATAGCCCAGCTCGCCCTAGCAGATCAACCATACATCCATAATGCTCGAGCTGGGGACTGATATCATAGTCTCTGTTCATAATCACAAACCATTTCTGCCCTTCGTTTATAAATCCTGCATGACAGCAAGCCAACAGAACAGCTAAAAATGTGACCTCATTTGGCCTAACTCCTGCTCTTAGCATCTCCAAGAATACTTCCATAGCCTGCTTTCCACTGCCATGAACAGCAAATCCTGCAATCATGGTGGTCCATGTAAAAACATCCTTGTAAGTACTCTCTTTAAAGACATCATTGGCTATTTCAACATTCCCACTTTTTGCATACATATCTATCAGAGCATTATAAACAGTAACATCAGAACCTACATTTGTCTTTCTGATATACCCATGCATCGCACGGCCAAGGTCAAGCGCACCAATATCAGCACAAGCCGAGAGGACCCCGGCAATTGTGATTAGTGTCGGATCATGGCCCTCCGATTTCATTAGGCGAAAGAGTTCCAGAGCCCGAACCGGCTGCTTCCCTTGCACATGACCTGTGATCATCACAGTCCACGAGACTGTGTCCCTCTGCGGCATTTCATCAAAGAACATGCCTGCTGATTCAAGTCCTTCGCACTTGATGCACCCATGTAGCATGCTGCTGTAAGTGACTGCATCTCTCGCACCCATTTCATCAAAAACCGTTCGGGCTATCCGAAGCTTCCCATTTCTGCAGTACATGTCTATCATTGCATTGCCAACGACCGTGTCGTGGCCAAGTTCATGTCGATAGACTAAGCCATGCACCGATTTACCGATGCGTGGATCAGCTATTCGGCCGGAAGCCGAGAGGGCACCGACGATGCTAAAACCATCGGGTCGTCGACCCGAGGCAACGATTTCAGAGAACAAGGAGATGGCTTGGTGAGGATGGTTGATTTGAAGGTAAAGTGAGATGAGGCTGGTGATGGAGACAAGGTCAGGGTGGGGGATTTCGAGAAAGAGGTTGCGGGCGTCGACGGTTCGGCCGAATCGGGCATAGGAGTTGAGGATTTGGCAGGAGAGGTGTTGGAGGTGGGGGTGGAGGCCTCGCGTGATGGCTTGGCCATGGATTTGTTGGAGCTCCTTCAGGGTTCCACATTTACTCGGAAGGTAGTGCAGTCGGGAGGGATGGCATTGGCGGGAGAGGCAACGCCACATTTAAATTGGGGCCGGCTTGCTTTAAGCCGCTCGCTCGTGTAGGTCCTTCGACTTTTGGTCTCAAAATTTCGCTGAAAATATTTTCATTTTGCTCCTTTAACCTTTCAGTTATCATCATTTAATCCCTTAAAATATTACAATTTTAACGCCTTATTATATAGAATGTAGAATAATTCGCAACTCGCTCTATCGGCTAGCCCACGTATTCTGAATTAGATGCAAGTTCCTCCATTAATTTTGATTAATCTTATGCGATAAAACATAAAAAATTAAATATTTTTAAAATATAAAAAAAATAATATTTGTTTAAAATAACTGCTAATTCTATTCATATATCAATAATTATTTTACATGAAAAATAGCAATTTAATAACTAATTTAAACAGGGCCTAAATTATTATAATTAAATATTTAAGAACCGAGATGAATTTTAGATCAAAGTCTATATATATATATATATATTCTTGTTATTTTTCCTTTTTTTTTTTTTTTTTTCATCCGAACTAAAATTGGACGGATCGGATTTATTTCCAGCTGGTGCTGCGCGTGGCTGGCGCGGGAATATAGTTGAAGCAAGGGCGTCATGGAGACGCCCCGTCCCCCTCCACTGGACCCCCATCAGCGCGGCGGAACCCCTTATCGACCTCGTCAGGCTCTGCCGTCGAGACGGTCTAACAACGCTGGCCAGGCGATCAAGATCCCCACCGCGGAGAGATTTGCCGGTTTTGGCCAGGAATCCGCCGGATCGGCATCTTCCGCCACCATCCACACCGTAGTGTGTATGTCTCGGCGAACCCTAAATCAGGATTCGGCCGGAGGAATTCCCTCTTCCACCACCGCTTGGATTCATGAAGCGGATCCGATTAGGGTAACCAGGGCTTCACGTCGATGATGCCATGCACTGGATCGAGCGTGGTGGATGGGTTGCCGGTGATCCGAGCCGTCACGAACCACGTGAAGCGCTCCTCTATTATCGTCATCGATCCTACAAGACGAGAGGCGGGAGACCAGGCGAAGGGCTGCTTGGACGACGAAGATCCGGGCTGCTTTGGCGGTCAACAAGAGTAAATTTCTTGCATACTATCATCGTTAAATTGCTAGGGTGAATTTCAAGTTTTTGAAATAAAAATATAAAATTAAAAGATACCATAACAATATCCTTCCTATCTAAATTTCATTTGTTTTATTTTATGTAAATAAATTTATAATTTTGTTTGATCAGAATCGAATCTTTGAATAAATCGAACTGGCTGTGGATATATGAATAGTTATTTTCAAAATTAAATAATAAATTTATGTAGTTAACATTGGTCATGTGTGTGTATATATATTGATCAGAGTAAAGTTATAATGGTTAGAGGTCAATAAAACTCAAGTTTATGCATGAACAACGGAGTAAGTATAAACTCAAGTTTATAATTTGAGATGAATTAGCTAACGTTGTTTATTAGTTAAAATTGGAGAGCTTATATTAAGTAAGAAAGAATGTAGAGACAACTCCAAATTCCACTTGATTTTTTTTTAATATTTATTATTATAGATGATGGGGCCAGTTGGTCCCATGGGCAATAAAGGCAATAATTTTTGGATGGCATCCTCTAAAGACAGCAATTTTTAGACGATTTTCTTAGGCGGCCGCGGCTTCCTTCTTGGACGGCTTAATTTCTAGACGGCCTCACTATTCTACTCGGCTTTCTTTACAAAGTACTTGGCCGATATTAAATATTTTATCCACATTGCCTTTGGCTGCAACAAGTGTATCGTCATAATGAAGAAAGAAAATAAAAAAGAAAAAAAAGGCCACGTCCGTGCAGGGTTCTCCAAAAGGTCACCTTCAGTGCCACCTTTAATAGTCAAATCAAAAGGTTAGAGCATTTAATGGTGAAGAATGACGTTGGCCAGCATTTAATGGTGCAGAATGAGAGCATTTAATGGTGCAGAATGACTTGGCCAGCATGCATTTATTGGAATGGAGTGTAGGCGAAGAGAGGAAAAGTCCTAGTCGGCACGCCCCGGCACTCCCGCTCGGCCACGAAATCCTGCCGCGGCACTCCCGCTCGACAGCTTCATCGTGGCACTCCTACTCGACAGCTTCGCCCCCGGCACTTCAGTTCGTCTTTACAACCATATTATGTCTTTTGCACAAAAGCATTTATGACCTCATAAAGGCCACGTGCATCCACCGCATTTATTGCCTTATTCTCTCTCATATAAAAGCATTTATGGCTGCGCATTTAATGGAATGGAGCATTATGGATGCGAAGGAAAGGAGAAGTCCAAATCGGCCTCCTCTCGCTCTCATTCAAGTCGACCGGCCCCACCCTGGCACTCCATCTTGGCCCCGGCATTTATAGCTGCCACGTAGGCCAGCATTTAATGGAGTGGAGCATCACTGACGCCAAGGAAGAGAGAAGTCCAAGGGAGAAGTCCAAATCGGCATCCCGCTCTTATTCAAGTCGGCCGGCCCCACCCCGGCATTCCATCTCGGCCCCGGCATTTATGGCTGCCAGTAGGCCAGCATTTAATGGAGTGGAGGGAGAAGTCCAAATCGGCCTCCTCTCGCTCTCATTCAAGTCGGTCGGCCCCGCCCTGGCACTTCATCTCGGCCCGACATTTATAGCTGCCACGTAGGCCAGCATTTAATGGAGTGGAGAATCACGGACATGAAAGAAGGGAGAAGTCCAAATCAGCCTCCGCTCTTATTCAAGTCGGTCGGCCCCGTCCCGGCATTTATGGCTACCAGTTGGTCAGCATTTAATGGAGTAGAGAAGGGAGAAGTCCAAATCGGCCTCCTCTCGCTCTCATTCAAGTCGATCGGCCCCGCCCAGCATCCATCTCGGCTCCGGCATTTATAACTGCCACGTAGGTCAGCATTTAATGGAGTGGAGCATCACGGACGCGAAGGAAGGGAGAAGTCCAAATCGGCCTCCTCCCCTCTCATTCAAGTCCGGCCCCGCCTCGGCACTCTCTCGGCCCTCTCTTCCAAGTTGGCCCCGCCTCGGCACATTTAATGGCCTCATTCAAGTTGGCCTCATCTCGGCACTCTCTCGGCCCTCTCTTCCAAGTTGGCCCTACACTCTCTCGACCCTCTCTTCCAAGTCGGCCCCGCCTCGGCACATTTAATGGCCTCTTCCAAGTCGGCCCCGCCTCGGCACATTTAATGGCCTCTTCCAAGTCGGCCCCACCTCGGCATCATCCCGTCTCGGCCTCTTCCAAGTCGGCCCCACCTCGACACATTTAATGGCCTCTTCCAAGTCGGCCCCGCCTCGGCATCGTCCCGTCTCGGCTTCCACAACCACATCATGTCTCTCGCACAAAGGCATTTATGGCCTCATAAAGGTCACATGCTCGCCACCTCGTCCCCGGCCATGAACAGTGCCATGCAAGCATTCTATAATCAACACTTTACAAGGGACAGCTGGCTTCAACTCTCAACTCTTCCATCTTAGATGGATGTGTGGCTCGTGATGGTGATGAGACTCCACCACCTTTTATTTCTCTTCCCTATAGCGGTCAAATCAAAGGCCATCCACTTTGACGAAACTTGACCCACCAACCAGCTGCAGCCACCCACTCTGATGGGACTTGACCTGCAGTCATGACATATCAAAGAAGGAAGCAAGTTCTGCCATTACTGCCATCACCTTAAATGCTCTTACAAATGGCAGCACCCCAAGCCTCACAGACATCAACTCTGACACTTCACCCACCAAAGTCATCATTATGAGGCCTTAACCACTCAAATAAGATAGACTCCATACATCTATAAATTGGATAAGAGGGACCCCCGACGAGGTAACTGAACTAAGAACTGATAACCACAACAATACTCTTAAACGCTCATTTTTGCTCACAGAGAGCTCTTCTCCGAGCCTCTCTCTTTTTTCTTTCGAGCTTCCTCAAGCTCACGGCTGTTGCCCAGAGCACTGACTTGAGCGTCGGAAGGTCCCCGCCGGAATCTTCTGTAACATCCTGAAAACCTTGTAATCTATGGCATTTTCAGTTAAAATGAAAGTCAGAAAGTTTTCTTGAAATATGGGTGTGTTGGCCTTTTGATAATGTAAAGAGAAGAAATTTTGGAGTAAATAAGTATATTTCTAAATGTTAATGAGTCTGATTTGAGAAATTGAGAGACTTAAGTTTAATGGGTTTAAATCATAAGAAAAATCAGTTTAGTTTGAGTTTTATCCTAAAATGACATTTTTAGTGGTTGGAGTCGACTCTAATCAGAGTGGAGTCGACTCCGGCACGGTTTTAAACTTTCGGCACGCTTAGGGGTCGACCCCTGCAGAGCTGGAGTCGACCCCTACTTCTGCTCGAGCCGACTCCCAATCTGTTCGAGCCGACTCCGCGACGGCAGGTTTTTCCGAGTTAAATCTTGAGAAATTCATATTTAATCCATTTCAAGTCCGATTTGGATGCCGTTTGAACCGTTGGATTCTAAAATCGAGTTCTTCAAGCTGGTAAAATCATTTCTTAGAAATGTTACATAAAAGTATCGATTTGAGTGAAAAATGGTGATCTGGGCTATAAATCTATTAAAAAAATGCTATATTAGGGGCAAAATGGGAAAAGGCTCCGATGTCAATTGCAAATTGTGTTAAGGGCAACTTAGGAAAGAAAATATAAGGGCAAAATATCATGGCTATAAGTGAGCCACGTGTTTTCCAAAAAGCGTGCGTTAAGAGTGTTTGAGGGTAAAAGGGAGATTTGGCATGCCTTAACCCTTAAGTTTCCAATGACTTGGTCCCCAAGTCATTAGAGAAAAAGGGAACGTGGGTTCAGCCAGAGAAAAGAAAGAAAGAAAGAAGAGGAGAAAAGAGAGGAAAAGGAAGAAGAAGAAGAAGAAAAAGGAGGAAGAAAGAGAAAGGGAAAGGGAAGCTTGGGGGTTTGTGCTCGACTCCAGGTAAGCTATAGCTTCCCTAGATCTTGTATGACTTTAGATTTTCTAGGTTTAGTGTATTTTGAGGTAATAGTAGAAGTAATCTTGAGTAGAGATAGGGTGGAAGAAAATAATGAGATATTAGAGGATAGATCATGTATGCATGCATGGTTCATGGGAAAACCTCGTGTGGAGATAATCCTAATAGCTATTGTATCTGTATGTTGACGTAGGTCAAGAGGGTTATTCCAGGGAGCCGGAATACCAGAGTTGAGTACCAGTTGTACCAGTCGAGGAGTAACCTACTAAGGTGAGTGGATTTCTCATCTAGCAATGAGAGGTTAATTTGAGCTAGTATAATGAGTTTTGAGCGTAAACATAAGTATGAGTTTCGACGAGGGAATTTTTAATGTATACATGGCATATTTGCATGATAAAGCTTTACAAATGATGTATGAGTCATACTGAGCATCAGGCAGCTAGGGGGCTGATCACCCTTTAGACTGTACTGTAGCATGAGCATTGCACACTACTATCGAGCCGGCACCTCCTTGCGATCAGATCGTACGATGAACCCCAGAATCAGGGGTGAGTGCATGCCTAACCAGACCAGTGGGGCTGGTTGTGAGCAGCTCGTGGGGGCATGAATCATAGCTCAGTGGAGCTGATTACTATATATAGCCCGTGGGGCAGAGAGAAAACCCGAGGTTCCAGGGTTAAGGAACAAAGCACTTTGCCAGGTGAACCGCATGGGTAAGGGGTGCTATTTGTGCGGGGATCCTGTTGCTAGTCACGCACCCGATGAGAGTACACCTACAGAAGGGCGACTGTAGGGTGGTCCTCAGAGGCATTACACAGCCCAGCATCATGAGATCTAAAAGCATATGTTGTGATATAAAAAGGGCCAATGGGCCCAATAGTTATCCCGAGAGGGAGAGCTTACTTGAGATGCCAGTGGGCAAGCAGATCCTGATGGGAGTCTGGGTTGTAGATAAAGAATGCATATCTTCATATTGCAATGCATGAAGTTTTATTTTAATGAGTTATCTTTCAGTGAAGAGTTATTATAGAGTATTCCAGTATTGATATGTTATTTGAAGAATAAGCTACATTTTATTTTATCTGATATCATGTTAAAAATGTACTTTGAGTTGTACAAGTTAAATAGTTTTAGCATACGATTGAAATTAAGAGGTTATGGTTCTCTATTTCTCCATAGTTAGATGGTTATCCAGTCACTAGGACTTAGGTCTCATCCCTCTATGATTTAAATGTTCTTTCAGATCAGTGAGTATTTCTGCCAGGATCACAAGATAAATAGGACAGGACCCTTAGCTGGTGAAGCTTGCTTGGATGCAAGAGTGTATAAATGCTAACCTTGTATATTGAGAGAGTGTGGTTTGATAAATTGTATTTTGTATATGTGTGTGTACAGTGAGATGTAATGATGTTTTAGACCTTTGGATATGAATACGAGACTTATGTTTTGGAGAAAATTATGAGCATGATGTGTGCATTTAGGATTTTAATGTCGAATGTGAATGTGATCTTGTAAACTGCCTGAGGAATGTCATGAAAAATATTATCTGAGCAGGTTGATGCTTAATGTTGATTGGATAATTTGTGTATATAATTGAGATGAAAATGAAAAGTTTTTAACAGGATGTGTTTTCGTGTGTCTGCCACTTATGATAATTAGTTGGGGTTCTCTAGCTCTTTATGGAGCGCTACATAAAGACTAGTAAAACTCTATCCGATTACCACAAGTGTGCAGGTGTGCTGTCGGTGGCCCCAGAGAGGGGGAGCTGACATCTTCGGCCCCCGGGACTTTTTGCAGGCTCCCAGATACGAGAAGCTCGCCGGAAGATCCCGGGCTTGCTGGAGAAGGCGATCGGACGCTCGCGGACATTTGAGGGGGTGATCTGGCAGCATCAATAGATATTTTATAGATCTTTAAATCTTTAAGTAAAACCTTAGATTCTAAACCCTTGAAATGAGACAAGACAAATACAATCTCAATAATTAAGCGTTTAGAATGGCATTCTTGTAGCCAGAAAATCAAATCTATTCTAGTAGTTCTTGACATCTCTTCATTTTGATAGGTTTGATAGATGAAATCAAGGTTTGCTGCATATAAGTCCTAAATCAATTCGACATGCTACCATTTGAACGAGCATACCAATTCCAAACAAGAATATTGTTAGAACTCAAAAAAAATTTTGTATATTTTTTAGTACTTTTAAAATTTTTAAATATAAAGTTACATAAAATGAAATTTGAATCCATATATATTCATGATATTTTTAACTTTTTGAAGCGTAATCTACGACTAACTTAATGAAATCAAGTTTAAAATATGATAAAATATTATAATGACAAAAATAGAAATTAGAAATAAAAATGCATAAATGGGCTAAAAATGCGACTATATTTTTAAAAACATGATTCAATTTTTTATAATTTTGTAAATTTATTAATTTCTAAGTATTTCTAAAAATTCTTATAATTACAGCATAATATAGAAAAATGTCTAAGCTTCTTTAGTACATGCTTTTAATCTACTCATAATAATAATTTCTGATATTTTTAATAATTTTAAAATGTTTTTAAATAATTTTAAATATATATTGAATATTTAATTATAAAATATCAAAAAAAAATAAAATTTAGTTTAGATTAATAGGACTCTATTAATAGTCGTACATATATTTTTCAGCATTTAGTTGCACATAATTATTATATATTTTCAATATATTTCTATTTAAGCTCAAATTCAAGTTGATTTAAACATGCCTAAACTAACTCCAATTGTAATAGAATTATAAAGAAAGTAGCATGGTCTTATCGAAACTGCAAATAGCTTTACAATAAATTTTTTTAGTATTATTTCTATTTTTTAATCTAAATATTTTTAATTTAAAAATAGAATAGTTGAAAAATCATTCTACTTTGTTATTGTATATATTATCCTTAGATCTTATATATATGAAATCAGGTTTAAAAAAGGCATGATTTTTTTTTTTTTAAATTTTCAGCCTTTTAAGATGAGAAGATGGGAGGAGGCATATGTAAAATTACAAATCTCCTTAAAAAAAGAAGGTAAAGTTCTTTTTTTTTTTTTTAATGAGAGAGGTAGTTGGAGCCTCTTGTGAGCATACCCTCCCTTCCTGACCCCACGTGAGCATACCAGAGATAAACGAGCTCGAGCTATACCAAATTGAGCAGTTCGAATAGTTTGGGCCTTACTGATCTAGACAAGCAAGCTATTCCCATTAGTTTGACAAGGTTCACTTCAAACCATTCGGTTCGGGGTGATTCGATGAGCATTAGATGAAATCTTATTTAATTTGCCTTTTCTTCACAGAAAATTTGAGCAATATTTTACTTTAGTGTCCGTTTCTTGCTTTTATTAGCCATCAATTTGCTATTAGAAACATTAGCGGTTGGTTCTTGATTAATGGATGCCGAGGTTGAGCCCATGAGCTTCATTTGTGGAGGCATCTTTCTTTGAAATCTAACGACCTTTTGATGCCTACATTGTGGGGGCAGATAGGCCTTGAGGCAAGAGGATGTGATTCGATGCAGTGACTGCAGATACCAAATGTCCTGTACAAGAAGCACAAGAGAGAGGTATGAGTGACTCAAAAATTAATATTTAAAAAACATTTTTTTTGAAGCACCATTTCATCAGTGTTATATGCAACTTATTTATTTGTTTTTGGAATTATTTATTTATATGCAGAACCCACCACAGGACTCTGATAAACGACACTAGATGACTATGGTATTGGTGATTAGTTTATTTATCGAATCTGTGGCATTAAATACATCTTCTTATTCTGGTATCTTGCATTAGAATTTTTATGCAAATTGAACATCAGAAAGAAGTGAAGCTATTGGTATTTTAGAATAATTCAGGTCATGTTTTGATGGCTTGATATGATTTTAGTGTATGTTTGTTGGTGCAACATTTGCTGCTGATTAGGTTTTATGTAGAGGTAGCTGAGGACCCATTTGATTTCTTGTTTTCTATTTTTTAAAAAATAAAAATACAAAAAATAGAAAAACTACTATTATTTATTTTTTAAAAATAATTTTATTATTTTAAAAAAATAACAATAAAAATTTACTTTAAATATGATACATTAATATTTTACAACTGTCTATTATTGTTATCATTATCATTATTATTATATCTTTATAACACTAAAAATTATCATCACTGATTCTTTCTTTACCATGCTGACATCATCACTATCATCAACCTACTTTTATTACTTCCACAACTGCCATCATCTTTGCTATCATATTATTAAATTTATATTTATAAAATAATTGATTAGATCAAATATCTTTATATTTAAATTTTTTAAAAAATATAGTTTTTTTTTTTTTTGAAAACTGAAAAAAGGTATGCCAAATGGCACCTGGATTTATTTTATTTTTGGATTAGAAAAAAGCAAAAGAATGCTAGGAAACTGCTGTTAATAGGTGTAGGAGCACTAAAGAGAACAGTATCAACATAGCTACATATTTCATTGTATATTTATATATTTTGTTCCAATTCTTCATGTTTTGTTATTGAAGAATTTGTCTTAAAAAAATTCAATTTTTGTATAAACAGAACTGCAGTTTCGGCGCATGTTAATTGAAGGAGGACATATTGCAATTGTTGAATAGTTAAGGCCCTTGCGATGATGGAAAATAGTCATAGAATATAGTGTCGGCAGCCCAGATGGAATCCTAGTCATAGAAAAGTTTTCATGTTATATGAAGATATTGCTGTTAGGACATATAGTGGCTACCTAATTGATAAGACTAAGTCTAGAGTTACATTCTATGTCCTTAAGACAATTTTATCCCGTAACAGATTACGGTGCTTATGGTCAATATGACGATTGTCTTCCAGGATAAAAGTAGCACTACAATTTATCAAAAATTTGAACTAAGAATGCTTCTCTCTTTTTCTATGCACTATTGCTATACTACCCTTAGGAGAGTATGCAAATGCCAAAGAGAGAAAAGGACTTTCGGATTGAATTTGGAATCAATTCGGAATGAATGAAATACAAGGGTCTAAGGTCCTATTTATAGGTTTTAGGTGCCCTTTGGAAGCAACCCTATAGTTTAATTTGAATTTGAATTAATTGATCGGATTTGATCTAAGGAAGCCTTTGATACACCGATTCATTCCATGATCTGATGATCAGCCAATCAGATAAGGCAATCCACGTCCCGATATGCTATTTCACCATCGTGATCTGATGATCACATTATCAGATAGGTGGTTGCACGGCTTTGATATGCCATTTCATGATCGGACGGTTGCCTTATCACCAACGATCATTAACAGCTTGATCAGACGGACGCCTTATCACCAATGGTCTAATTGGTCAACAGTTGACCAGTCAGCCGATCGGTGTGTGCCATTTGATCGACACTGCCATGATTGTGATCGTGATTGATCACCTTCAATCTTGACCTTTCATCCGATCAATCAACGATCAGTCTAATTCTGATTCGATGATCAACGGTTAATTGATCTCAGCCCCTTATCTTAATCCGATCAGTCTTCACTGTTGGATCCTCATGATCAAAGAAAAATTTAAAGCCCCTCAAGACGATGCGCACGTGCGAAGTGCAAAGTGCGCCTACAAAGTGCCTATTGCACCCTTCGCACACAAGCTCTCCACTTATGGTGAATCTAAGGAACTTAAGCTTCAAGGAAGAGGTTTTCATATAAGTGATTCTTCCTTTCTTAATTTTTTGGATATGGGACTAAATGTCCTCACAATTTCTCATTCACACTCATATTGAGGTAATGGGGTTTCAAGCCCATTTAGGTATTCCAGGCCTATTAGCCCATTACCCAATAATCCTCCATATGAATGAAAATTGGACTTAGATCAAAGATTAGCAAAGACGATCCCCCATATAAAATGATTTTAATGCAAATAAATATGCAGACACTAAAGAGAGTATAGTGGGATAGAGATGTATCAGGATAGGTAGCTTGTGGCTTTGAACCTTCCTTAGTGAGTTGTTATCGAGTTTACTTGCTAAAAAGTGATCATGATGTCTTGAACTTTTCAGCATTTTGTGTAAACCAAAACAATAACAATCACACAACTTCTTTCCGAGCATTCTTTTGATTCTCATGGTTGTGTTTATTTTGGCCCCGAACATCTTCTGGTTTCATTAGTGCTTTAGAGAATTAAACCTTAAAATTCTCATGGAATTGGCCTACTTCACACTCACATAGGTGATTCTTATTAAGAGTATCCTGCTATACCCAATATGGTTTTCATGTCATAAGAATTAAAAGCAATGCTTATCCTATTACCTTTAGCAGGCAGCACCAATTATCATAGGAATGAGTAGGATTGGACATCCTTAGTGCTATACAAGTCTCTTCATAATTTAGTTGTCCCTTTTGAACCTAGATCTTGGGATCTCCAGTCAGCTATGTTGGGCATCCACTATAAAGATTTTTCAGTTATAGGTTTTAAACCCATTTCCCTCGATAAATAGTTTACTTGATCTCTTGGTAACCCCTTTGTTAATGGATCCACTAAGTTTTTCTTTGACTGAATATAATCAATAGAAATTATACCAATTTCAAGTATCTGCTTAATGGTATTATGTCTGCAACGTATATGTTTAGACTTACCATTATACATCTTTTTGGAAATATCTTCTAAAAGATTTCGAAGCCATTCTGCTTCTTCAGCAGTCTTTTCTAAAGCAATAAACTCAGATTCCATAGTGGATCGAGCTATACATGTTTTGTTGGTCCAGATAGCAACCCAAGAGGGGGGTGAATTGGGTTTTTCAAAACTCTTTTGAAAATAAACCCTTGCGGAAATAAAACTTAGATTCGCACATATTAAAACAGAATATGCACAAATAGAGAATTAGAGATAATGAGACAATCACGGAAAACACAGGAGATTTTATAGTGGTTCGGTGTACCTACACCTACGTCCACTCCCAAGTATCTCTTGGGTCCACACTATAATCAATCTGATTACAGCAAAGTTGTTTTGCAAGCTCACAACTCGAACTTGTTGTTTTCCCGGGTGCACAACGAACCCAGCGGTTTTCAAGGCTCACCAGCACAAAACCTTACACCACAAGCAAACTGCTTGCACAAGGCTAACAGCCTCAATGGAATCAATCCTCCGATTGACCCAGCAAACAATAATCGTTTTTACAAAGCAAAGGCTCCTCCAATGAGCAAATATACAATGATAGAACATGAAATAAAGAGATAGGAATCAAAGCCTGATTTGCAGATCTTGGTGGCTTGCTTCTTCTCTTCTCTTGGGTGGATCTTCCTTTAGAATGCTCTTGAAGCTCCGAAGATCAAAAACTAGGGCTTGCTTTTTTCTTGAGATTTCTTCAAAATGGAACTATGAAAGCTTGGAATCTCTCTCTTTTCTTTTGGGGAATCAGTATAATCTTCCTCTCGAATTTTCCCTCTTTTCTCTTTTGATTTTCTGATGGGTTTCTAAGATTTTTTCTATTCTTGTCTTTTTGTCTCTCTCATTTTCGGATGCAGCAAACCCCCTTCTTATAGATCAGTTTAATCCATAAATAGTTTAAAACTATCGTTAGAAATAAGTGTAAGAAGGATTAGAACCAAAAATAGCAATAGCCGTTGGGATTAAAAAGATAAAAGTAAAGTTTAGAGTCGTTCTGACAGTTCTGGAGTCGACATTCTGGAGTCGGCTCTAACTTTTCTGGAGTCGGCTCTAAATCGAAAATCCCCAAATCGCTTGAACTGGAGTCGTCTCTGACTTTTCTGGGGTCGACACAAAAATCTTCTGGAGTCGACTCTAACAGTCCGAGAGTCGACTCTAAGTCGTGGCGGAAAAACCATCGTTCTGTCTTTTCTGTTGGAGTCGGCTCTAACAGTCCAGGAGTCGACTCTAAGTCTGTGCCGTTTTCGGAGTCGACTCTGCGATTCCATGTGTCGACTCTAATGTCTGCAATCTTACCTTGACATTAGATTCGAACTAGAACTTGATTTGTCTTATAATTTTGATTAATAAATCATATCCTAAACTGAAAAACTTAATCAAAATCATTAGTAACTTCAAATGGTATACTCAAATAGTTTTGTTAATCATCAAAATCAACAATTGGGTCAACAATCTCCCCTTTTTTATGATGACAAAAACTTTGAGTATATGCATTAAAAATTCATTTGAATTAAGAGTTATAGACATTGTTAAAGCTTTAAAACTTCCTAAAGAGAATTTGATGCCAATTTTCAAAGTGAACAAAAAAAAAGATACTTGAGTTCTATTATAAACATCAATCAAGATGATTTAACTTTTTATAGAAAACATTAAGCTCCCCCTGCATTGAATAACTCCCCTATGTAAATAAACTGAAATTAATTGATCATTTTTGATACAAATTGATTAGAATTTATAAATCTCAAAATTTCTCTCCCCCTTTTTAGATATGCCAATTGATTGAAATCTTATATTCCTTTAATCTTATATTCTTCCATTCTTATTTCCTTTATGCATATACAATTTTCTCTCCCCTTTTTTGTTATCAGCAATAAGGTGAATTTAAAAACAATAAAGAAGGTTATCAGAGCGAGGTTGTTGGTTCATTCAATCATAGAGATGGTAATTGGTTCTCATAGACAAATTTGCAATAAAAGGATAATTGTATTTCAATGCAAGATTCATTACATGTGTCAATTCAAGTACATTCACAGTAAAGTAACATATTCAAGTATACTCACAGTAAACCAAAATTTCTAGATACAAGCTATCAAAGTAAAGAAAGCTAGAAATCCTAAGATACAAACTAGGATAAGACAGGGTATCAAAATCAAACATGCTTGTAAACAATTTTCTTCAAATGACCAATCATTTCCATAATCTCATCTTTTTGTTCTTAAATTTTTCAAGACAAGCTTCAACTTGAGTGACAGCAACATCAATATCTTTCTTCAGCTGACTAGTAGCATCTAAATAGACTCTTGATCCATCTGCTATCCCTTCTAGCCTTTCAAAAATCTTTTGAAGCTCAGATGACATGGCATTCACTGATTTATCCAAAGTAGAAACTATCATGTCAAGCTTAGCAGATATCAATTTCATTTCACTTCTCATTTCCGAATCATGCTCAGTCAGTAGGGCTCTGAGCTGATCAAGCTGCTCCTCTGAAAATCTTCCAGATACCAAGGCTGACTGATGTGGAGGTGAAGAATGAGTGCTCGGTCCAGCCTCTGAAGGTCCAGCAGTAGATGGTCCAGGAATATCCTCTGCTCTGGCCTCCTCAACTCTAACTTCCTCTGCTCTGGTCTCTTGTCCTCTTTTTATCCAAATATCATTCTCTTTTCTGAAGCCCATGCGGTGAATTGTAGAGACACTGTAGTAATTAGTATGCCTTAATTTCTTAGTGGCTCATTATCCATTATTAGCACACCTTGGCTTCTAAAAACTAAGGTCAGAATCATACCGTATGGCAGTGTTGATCTCTTCTTGGTTGCTGCTTCTGCCATATAGCCAATCATCATTCCAGCTAAATTAATAGAACTTCCAGTAATAATACAGTCCATCAATAAGATATCTCTCCGAGACATATTCAAACCTTCCAATTTTAGGAAACAAGATTCTTCACAAATATTATGAAGTAACCTGAGTTCCAAATTTAGTTGATTAGCCATGATTTCTTCAAACTCAGATACTTCTCTCCCTAACATCCTAGATAGGGCACCTCCTCTATCATCATGTTGATACTCAACTAGTCCAATAGTAGGCATCTCCAATAAATTTCCAAGAGTCTCGGCCGTGATTATCACTTTGGTTCCTCTTACAAAACTCACTAAACCTCCCTCTCCTCTACATAAATCATTGTAGAATTCTCTCACAAGGGCAGGGTATGTAGGAACATCCAAAGAACAGACTTTCTCCCATCCCATTTCCTTCAATAATCGGCCAATAGCGAAGCCCTCCGAAGCAAATAAATCGAAATCTACTTTTCTTCCAGTTGTAATGGCCTTACCCGCTAATTGATCTACCCGTGGAGAAGATGGTGAAGGTGGAGAAGCATCTTGGGTGGCAGATGATGAAGACGGTGAGGGTTGCCTACGAATCGAGCGATGCTTCATGGGAACGGTCGATCCACCGACGATAGCACGCTTCTTAGGAGCCATAGGAATTGATTGGAATGAGTTATTGAGAGATTTGAGGGGTTTGGAGGGTTGGAATCAGTTTGGAACGGCTTTAGGAAGGATTAGGAGACGATAGGGTCGTTGGGTGTCGACTCGCCTTTTTATTTTGACCTAGTTCACTTAGAGTCGACTCCCGCAAAGCGAGGTGTCGGCTCCGAACCAGAAAATTGTCAGCACCCGAATTAGAGTCGGCTCTGCAGAAGCCGGAGTCGGCTCTAATTGCCCAGACAGAACATCAAAATATGAAGGTGTCGACTCCACAAACTGCAGGTGTCGACTCCAATAGTTTCAGTGAAAAAATTTAAATTTCAAGGATCTGAAACTAATCAAATTGATCAATAAATTCTAGATAAATGTTCCTTAATCAATTGGGAAACAATGAATCAAATTTCTAGATAAATTTTCTTATTGGACATAAAGGATTTTCAAGAAATTGATGAAGTCTAGATAGTTGTTGTCCTTAAGAGTTTCAGAAAATCATTCTAAAGGGTCACAAACTCCTAATTCTCCTCTAAGATAACAAAATCTTTCCTCACTCAAAGGTTTGGTAAAAATATCAGCTAATTGATCATTAGTGTTCACATAATCAAGACAAATATCATTATTAGCTACATGTTCTCTAATAAAGTGATGTCTAATTTCTATGTGTTTAGTTCTTGAATGTTGAATTGGATTCTTAGTTAGATTGATGGCACTAGTGTTATCACATTTAATAGGAATTTTATCAAGTGTGATACCATAATCTTCAAGTTGTCGCTTAATCCAAAGGATTTGAGCACAGCAACTTCCAGCTGCAACATACTCTGCCTCAGCAGTGGATAATGCAACCGAATTTTGCTTCTTGCTAAACCAAGAGATTAAGTTACTTCCTAAAAGTTGGCATGCCCCACTTGTACTCTTTCTATCTAATTTACAACAGCATAATCAGAATCAGAATAAGCAATCAATTTTAAGGTTGAGTCTCTAGAATACCATAATCCTACATTTTTAGTTCCATTTAAGTATCTAAAGATTCTTTTAACAGCAAATAAATGTGATTCTTTAGGATTAGATTGATATCTTGCACATAGACAAACAGAAAACATAATATTGGCCTACTTGCAGTTAGGTAAAGAAGTGATCCGATCATACCTTGGTAATGCTTCTGATCTACTTTCTTACCTTCTTCATCCTTGTCCAGCTTGCATGAGGGACTCATTGGCGTACCAAGAGGTTTAGCAGATTCCATACCAAACTTCTTGAGTATTTCCTTTGTGTACTTTGTTTGGTTGATGAAAATCCCGCTTTCTCTTGTTTGATTTGAAGTCCAAGGAAGAAGTTGAGTTCTCCCATCATGCTCATCTCGAATTCTCCCTGCATTAACTTAGCAAATTCTTGACAAAGGAGATTGTTAGTAGCACCAAATATAATGTCATCAACGTAAATTTGAACAATTAATAAATCTTTTTTTTTTCTTTTAAAAACAAAGTTTTATCAACGTTTCCTCTCGAAAAAATTTTTCAATTAAAAATTTACTTAATCTATCATACCAAGCTCTAGGTGCTTGCTTTAAACCATAAAGTGCTTTGTGTAGTTTGAAGACGTGGTTTGAAAATTCATGATCTTCAAAACCAGGAGGTTGTTCAACATAAACTTCCTCATTTATAAAACCATTTAAAAATGCACTTTTAACATCCATTTGAAATAAGTTGAAATTCATATGACATGCAAATGCAAGTAGTAGCCTAATGGCTTCTAATCTAGCAACAGGTGCAAAGGTTTCATCAAAATCTATACCTTCTTCCTGATTATATCCTTTTGCAACTAATCTAGCCTTATTTCTAATTACCAAGCCATTTTCATCCAATTTATTTCTAAAAACCCATTTAGATCCTATTATAGGGTGGTTTTTAGGTCTGTCTACTAGAGTCCAAACTTGGTTCCTAGTGAATTGGTTTAACTCTTCCTGCATTGCTAACATCCAATAACTATCTTTCTCAGCTTCCTCTATAGTTTTAGGTTCTATATGAGATACAAATGCAAGATGATTATTGATATTTCTCATTGATGATCTAGTCCTTACACCTTGAGATGGATCACCTATGATTAGGTCTTTAGGATGACCATAAGCATATCTCCAATCTCTAGGTAGATCTTTATCATTATGAGCAGTATCAATACCATCATCCTTAGGTGAGTCATCATCCTTAGCTTCAGGTTCTTGATCTGAAGATACATTTAATTTTTCAATACCTCTTTCAAGCAAAGATGTATCTTTCATCATCAATTTTACCCGAACTTGATGCTAAAGACTCATCAAACACTATATGAATGGATTCTTCTACAACTAAGCTTCTTTTATTAAATACTCTATATGCCTTGCTAGATGTAGAATATCCTAGGAAAATACCTTCATCAGACTTTGCATCAAACTTCCCAAGATTGTCCTTTCCATTGTTATGAATAAAGCATTTACAACCAAATGCATGAAAATAACCTAAATTTGGTTTCCTATTATGCCATAGTTCATAGGGAGTCTTCTTAAGGATAGGTCTAATCAGGGCTCTATTTAGGATGTAACATGCTGTGTTTATAGCTTCCGCCCAAAAATATTTTGGAAGTTGGCTTTCACATAGCATGGTACGGGCCATGTCTTCTAAAGTCCTATTCTTTCTTTCTACAACTCCATTTTGTTGAGGTGTCCTAGGTGCTGAAAAGTTATGATGTATGCCTTTTTCAAAACAGAATTTTTTAAATAAGTGATTTTCAAATTCAGTTCCATGATCACTTCTAATAGACACTATGGTAGTGTTTTTCTCATTTGTGACTTTCTTAACGAATTTCAGGAATATTGAGAAAGTCTCATCTTTGTGAGCCAAAAACATTACCCAAGTGAATCTAGAGTAATCATCTACTATCACTAGACCATATTTCTTTCCTCCTAGACTTGTGGTTCTAGTAGGTCCAAAAAGGTCCATGTGTAGTAGCTCTAGTGGCCTAGTAGTTGAAACAATATTCTTAGATTTGAAAGAAGTTCTTGTTTGTTTTCCAAACTGACATGCATCACATATTCGATTATTTTCAAAATTTAAGCTAGGAATACCTTTAACTAGATCCATTTTCAATAGTTTAGAAATTAGGTGTGTGCTTGCATGACCTAATCTACGGTGCCATAGCCAACCAATCTCATTCATCTTAGCATTATTAGCAACTAAGCAATGATTACTTGGAGATAAATTACTAAATCAATTAAGTACACATTGCCATAACGTTTACCAACAAGAATAATGCTATTATCAATGGGATTAGTAACAGTGCAAACAGAAGCTTCAAAGAAAACTTTGAAACCTTTATCACACAGTTGGCTAATACTTATCAAATTATGTTTAAGTCCATCGACATATAAAACATTATCAATATGAGTAGATGGAGTAATTTGAATCTTACCAATACCCATGATATGGCCTTGACCATTATCACCAAAAGTAACTACTCCACCTCTTTTTGATTCAAGGGTGATGAATTGATCTTTGTCACCCGTCATGTGTCTTGAGCAACCACTATCCAGGTACCATTTTTTTTCAGTCTGATGGCTGCAAGACACTCCTGCAAAACATTCATGTCTTAATTTTAGGTACACAAGCCTTCTTGGGTCCTTCATGGTTAGATGCATTAAATATTGTTCCTTTGGGAACCCAAATCATCTTTCTTTTATTATGTGGAGATTTACACATATAAGATTTATGTCCTTTGTTTCCACATTTAAAACAAGTAATATTTGATAATTTTTCAGCATATATAAAAATATTTTTAAAGATTTTTCTTTTTAAGTGGATTATATCCTAATCCAGCTTTATCAAAGACAGCTTTTTGATTGTCCAAAATCATATTAAGTTTGATAGAGCTCAAAGTAAATTTATCAACTATAGGTTTAAGTCTATCAACTTCATTTTTCAAGCTTTCATTTTCTTTCATCAAAACTTCTTTTTCTACAACATGCTTTTTATTTTCTAAGGATAGTTTTTGCATTTGATTTTTCAGATCTTTGTTCTTTGAACTTAAGTTTGCAAAATCATCCATTAATTCATAAAAAGCACTATGCAATTCATCGAAAGTAAAATCATCAAGAAAACTCGGACTTACCTCATCATTGTCTGCCATGAAGCATATATTGGCCATTTCACTCTTTTCTTTCTCTTCGGAACTTGAGCTTTCGAATCACTCCATGTGGCCATCATTGCCTTCTTTTTGAATTTTTGGATGCCTTTCTTTAGTTGTGGGCATTCAGATTTAAAATGACCCGACTTCTTACATTCAAAACAAATAACTTCTTTTTCTTTGCCCTTGTCCTCATCTTTTCTTGCAAAGGGCTTTTTCTTTTCAAACTTCTTCTTCTTCATGAATTTTTTAAATTTCCTTGTGATGAGTGCCATATCCTCATCATCACTTTCATCTTCAGATTCATGAGGCTCTTCCATATATTCAGAAATCTTAAGAGCCATAGTCCTCTTCTTCTTTGACTCATCATCATCAACATGTTGCTTAATTTGAAGCTCATGAGTCATCAAGGATCCCAATAATTCTTCCAGGGGTAGGGTACTTAGATCTTTTGCCTCTTGTATTGCAGTCACTTTAGCTTCCCAAGTCCTAGGCAAAGAACATAAAACCTTCCTCACAAGATCAAAATTATCATAAGATTTACCAAGGCTTTTTAAACCATTAACTATATCAGTAAATCTTATAAACATATCAGTAATAGATTCACATGCATCCATCTTAAACAATTCATACTTATGAACTAGCATGTTAATCTTGGATTCCTTGACTTGATTTGTTCCCTCATGGGTAACCTAAGTCTATCCCAGATTTCTTAGCAGAAATGCAAATAGATATACGATTGAATTCATTTGCATCTAATGAGCAGTATAAAACATTCATTGCTTTAGCATTAAGTTGTGCCAATTTTTTATCATGTTCATCCCATTCCGTTTCCGGTTTAGGAATCTCCATGCCATTAACTCTAGCAGTGGGTGTGTGTGGTCCATTGACTATAATGCTCTATAGATCATAGTCAAGTGCTTGAATGAAAATTTTCATTCTGGCCTTCCAATAACCATAGTTTAATCCATTAAACAAGGATGGTCTATTTGTAGATTGACCTTCGGAAAAAGATGAACCAGCTTAAGTTGCCATATGGATCTTTGACTCTTGATCGTTAGATCAAATCAAATGAGCACTAGCTATGATACTAATTGTTGGTCCAGATAGCAACCCAAGAGGGGGGGGGGTGAATTGGGTTTTTCAAAACTCTTTTGAAAATAAACCCCAGCGGAAATAAAACTTAGATTCGCACAGATTAAAACAGAATATGCACAAATAAGAATTAGAGATAATGAGACAATCACGGCAAACACAGGAGATTTTATAGTGGTTCGGTGTACCTACACCTACGTCCACTCCCAAGTATCTTTGGGGCCACACTATAATCAATCTGATTACAGTAAAGTTGTTTTGCAAGCTCACAACTCGAACTTGTTGTTTTCCCAGGTGCACAACGAACCCAGCTGGTTTTCAAGGCTCACCAGCACAAAACCTTACACCACAAGCAAACTGCTTGCACAAGGCTAACAGCCTCAATGGAATCAATCCTCCATTGACCCAGCAAACAATAATCATTTTTACAAAGCAAAGGCTCCTCCATTGAGCAAATATACAATGATAGAACACGAAATAAAGAGATAGAAATCAAAGCCTGATTTGCAGATCTTGGTGGCTTGCTTCTTCTCTTCTCTTGGGTGGATCTTCCTTTAGAATGCTCTTGAAGCTCCGAAGATCAGAAAACTAGGGCTTGCTTTTTTTCTTGAGATTTCTTCAAAATGGAACTATGAAAGCTTGGAATCTCTCTCTTTTCTTTTGGGGAATCAGTATAATCTTCCTCTCGAATTTTTCCTCTTTTCTCTTTTGATTTTCTGATGGGTTTCTAAGATTTTTCTCTATGTCTTTTTGTCATTTTTGGATGCAGCAAACCCCTTCTTATAGATCAGTTTAATCTATAAATAGAAACGTTAGAAATAAGTAAGAAGGATTAGAACCAAAATAGCAATAGCCGTTGGGATTAAAAAGATAAAAGTAAAGTTTAGAGTCGTTCTGACAGTTCTGGAGTCGCGTCTGACATTCTGGAGTCGGCTCTAACTTTTCTGGAGTCGGCTCTAAATCGAAAATCCCCAAATCGCTTAAACTGGAGTCATCTCTGACTTTTCTGGGGTCGACACAAAAATCTTTTGGAGTCGACTCTAATAGTCCGGGAGTCGACTCTAAGTCGTGGGTGAAAAAACCATCGTTCTGTCTTTTCTGTTGGAGTCGGCTCTAACAGTCCAGGAGTCGACTCTAAGTCTGTGCCGTTTTCCGGAGTCGACTCTGCGATTCCATGTGTTGACTCTAATATCTGCAATCTTACCTTGACATTAGATTCGAATTAGAACTTGATTTGTCTTATAATTTTGATTAATAAATCATATCCTAAACTGAAAAACTTAATCAAAATCATTAGTAACTTCAAATGGTATACTCAAATAGTTTTATTAATCATCAAAATCAACAATTGGGTCAACATGTTTGCTTAGAAGATTTTCATGACACAGCACCTCCTCTTAAGGTGAATGCATATCCACTTGTGGATTTTGTATCTTCTGTGTTAGATATCCAATTTGCATCATTGTATCCTTCTAGTACAGCTGGATACTGGATATCTTGAATAATGTAATCGATTTGGACCTGGATTACTTGTGAATCTGCTCAACTTATTGACATCAAATGCTATGTCAGGATGAGTGCAATTCATGACATACATTAAACTGCCAATTATACGTGAATATTTCAACTGAGATATGGGTTCTCCATTATACTTAGCCAAATGTAGATTAACATCTACATGTATTTTTACCGGGCTAGTATCATACTTTTTAAACTTATTTAATATTTTCTCAATATAATGAGATTGAGATAATATTATTTCTTCAGATGTTCTAGTGATTTGAATCCCTAGTATAACATCTGCCATACCCATATTTTTCATATCAAAATGTTAAATTAACATTTTCTTTGTCTGTTTAATCATTTCAGTATTACTACCAATGATTAACAGGTCATCTACATATAAGCAGATTATTACATACCCTTCAGGCAAGGTTTTGACATATATACATTTGTCACATTCATTTATTTTGAATCCATTTGATAACATGACATTATCAAATTTTATATACCATTGCTTAAATGTTTATATTAATCCATATAAGGATTTAACAAGTCTACACACATTCTTTTCTTGTCCAGGAATAACAAATCCCTCAAGCTGTTCCATGTATATTTCTTCATCTAATTCACCATTCAAAAAAGCAGTTTTAACATCCATTTGATGAATTTCAAGATTGTTAATGGCTGCAAAAGCGATTAACATTCCTATAGATGTTATTCTACTTACTGGTGAATAGGTATCAAAGAAGTCTATACCTTCCTTTTGTTTGAAGCCCTTAGCCACTAATCTGGCTTTATACTTATCAATTGATCCATCAACCTTTATCTTTTTCTTAGAAATCCACTTGCACCCTAGAGGTTTCATACCAGATGTTAAGTCTACCAACTCATAGGTATGATTGTGCATGATGGACTCAATTTCACTATTAACAGCTTCTTTCCAAAAGGGTGCTTCTGGATTAGACATTGCCTCTTTGAATGTCTGAGGTTCATCTTGTAACATTAAGTTACATAATCAGGACCAAAGGACTTTGTAACGTTTGGTCTCTTACTGCGTCTGGGTTCATCTTCAGGATATTTTTTCTGATGACTACTACTAGCAGTATTATCATAAGTTCTTTTATTTGAACTTATTTTCAATTTTTCTTTGCTTGGAAATATATTTTCAAAGAATAATGCATTCCTTGATTCCATGATTGTATTTTTCTATATTAGATATATCTGATTTATACACAAGAAAGTGATATGCACTACTATTATGTGCATAACCGATAAAAATATAATCAACAGTTTTAAGTCCTATTTTGACCTTTTTTGGATCCGGAATAGCTACTTTAGCTAGATAGCCCCACACTCTTAAGTAATTGTAAGAAGGCTTCTTTCCTTTCCATAACTCATATAGAGTAATATCCTTCTTCTTAAGAGGTATCTTGTTAAAAATATGATTTACTGAGAGAATTGCTTCTCCCCATAAATTCTATGATGTACCAGAATTTATCAACATATCATTCATCATTTCTTTTAATGTACAACTTTTGCGTTCTGCAATTCCATTAGATTGAGGCGAATAAGGAGCCGTAGTTTGATGAATAATGTCATGCTCTTGACAGAATTCATCAAAAGGTGCATCATATTCTCCGCCTCTATCACTTCTTATAGCCTTAATCTTTTTATCAAGTTGATTTTCAACTTCATTCTTATAATATTTAAATATTTCTAAAGCCTCATCTTTAGACTTTAGTAGATATACATAGCAGTATCTTGTTGAATCATCAATAAATGTTATAAAATACTTTTTACCTTCTCAAGTTTGAACTAACTTTAAGTTACATAGATCACTGTGAATTAAGTCAAGAGGTTCAGTATTTCTTTCTACTGAAGGAAATTATGTTTTTGCTAACTTAGCTTCAACACACACTTCACACTTGTAATATGGATCAATTTCATAATTAGGTAATATTCTAATTTCATTAATTTTCATAATGAATTAAAATTCACCTGTCCTAATCTATCATGCCATAAATAAGAAGAGTCAACCATATAAGCAGAAGAAGAAGATTTATTCATTTCAAGGTTTCTATGTACAGTCATTACATTTACCTTAAATAATCCATTATTCAAGTAACTCTTTCTAATAAATATCCCCCCTTAGTGAATACAAATTTGTCAGACTCAAATACCATCCTAAAGCCATGTTTGCTTAGGAGGGAGCCCGATATAAGATTCTTTCGGATGTCAGGGACATATAGCACATCCTTCTATCTTGGATGTAGCGGAATTACCCATGACTAGATTTATACCATTAATAGGAATATATGATGAGAACATACTCTTATCAGAGCAGACATGTCTGGTAGCTTCAGTGTCGATGTACCACTCATTAGCTTTGTCAACAATGTTTGCTTCAAACACAACAGCTGACAGCATCATCTCGGATACTTCTTGGGATAGGGTTTCAATAATATTGACCTCTTTCTTTTCTTTCTCCTTGAAACGATAGTCCTTAGATTTGTGTCCTTACTTTCCACAGACAAAGCACTTTCCTTGAACTTATATTTCTTTGGATTGCCCTTCTTCTGTTTACAGCCTTCGCCAGAAAACTTGCATTTTTTTCCCTTCTATGAGGTTGGCCTTAGGTTCAACAGGTTGTCCTCATGTCTTCTTGTCTTGGCTCTTATTGTCTTCCTCGATCCTCGATAATTAGATCTTCAAGTCCCATCTCCTTCTGCTTATGCTTCATGTAGTTCTTGAAGTCTTTCCATAATGGTGGTAGCTTCTCTATGATGACAGCTACCTGTAATGACTCACTAAGAGATATTCTCTCTACATGTATCTCATGCAGGATGATCTGGAGCTCTTGGACTTGCTCCATAACTGTTTTGTGATCGACCATTTTGTAGTCTAAGAACCTTCCAACCATAAACTTCTTATGTCCAACATCCTCTGTCTTATACTTTTTGTTCAAGGATGCCCATAACTCCTTGGCAGTAGCAATATTGTTGTACACATTGTACAGGGTATTATCTAGACCATTGAGGATGTAATTCTTGCAAAGGAAGTCTGAATGCTTCATACTTTCACTGCAGCAATCACTTGCTTGTCGGTCTCTCTTTCTTTCAGGACTCGTGGATCTTCATTCAGTACTCTGACCAGATTTAGAGTTGTGAGGTAGAACAGCATCTTCTGTTGCCACCTCTTGAAGTCCGTGCCGGAGAACTTCATTCTCTCGGCTTGAACTGATGTCGTCATTGTAGCCATCTGCAGTAGTACTTTCGTGATAGCAGAAAAATTATCTTAAGATTGTTGGGGCAGATAGTGGCTACCTAATTGATAGGACTGAGTCTAGAGTTACACTATATGTCCTTAAGATAATTTTATCTCACAATGATGCTTACGGTCAGTATGATGATTGTCTTTCAGGATACAACATTCTTCTTTTGATGAAAGAAGCACTACAATTTATCAAAAATTCAAACCAAGAATGCTTCTCTCTTTTTCTATGCACTATTGCTATTCTACCCTTAGGAGAGTATGCAAATGCCTAAGAGAGAAAAGGACTTTTGGATTGAATTTGGAATCAATTCGGAATGAATGAAATGCAAGGGTCTAAGGTCATATTTATAGGTTTTAGGTGCCCTTTGGAAGCAACCCTACAGTTTAATTTGAATTTGAATTAATTGATCGAATTTGATCAAAAGAAGCCTTTGATACACCGATTCATCCCGTGATCTGATGATTAGCCGATTAGATAAGGCAATTCACGTCCTGATATGCCGTTTCACTATCATGATATGATAATCACGTTATCAGATAGGTGGTTGCACGGCTTTGATACGCCTTATNAAAAACAAATTTAAAATATTTGTTTATCGAAATAATTACACCAGTGTTTGGACTATTTATTTAAATATAAAAGTACCTGGCACCTTCGAAAAGCATAGGATACTTCGACCTCTACGTACAATGCAAGAAATCCAAAATTTTATAACAAATATATGAAAACAAAACTTAAAAATTGAGAATCCCAAACCAATATATATATTCCAATCAAATGAATGCTTTATTTGATTTAGTAAAGGTACAAGCAGGGCACCATGGCGTCGACAGCTTCTAAGCAGATGTATCAAACATTATAACGATTCTAGTATTAAAAAAATTTGGTGTTTTACATTAACGAGCAGATTTTGATAAAAAATGATCTATACACCAAGCGAGCTCGATTACGGGACCAACAATCATTTAATTTCAAGATTCTCAAAGTCATCTTGTAATTGCATCATGAAGATATCAAACCCTAGGTTTGATTAGAAATCCTGAATAGGATTTCTAGTTTATATTGCACAAAATCGAAATATAAATTACATCAATTTATTGCTCTTCAAGTGAAGAAAAACAATAGCAGTAGCGCTATATGCAAATGCATGTTTCCAGAGTGAATCTCTATCAGCAATGTTTGAAACGTTAGCAGATACAATAGACTCGAAAACAATATACAATAGCATCCAGAGAGCACTTCCACTTGTTGAGAAGCAATCACTTCTCCCAGTGCCCATCGATGAGTCAAATCGTTTGGTCCCATCGGTTTCTACAAACGATTCCATATCTGCGAATTAAAAAGCCCCCTTTCAGAAATTTATACTTGCATAATTTCTATGTACAAATGTTGTGATACGTTTCGGTGAAGGATTACAGAAAGGCAAAACTCAATGACTCATCAGAACACAACATGCATTACAATAACCATATATAATGTCATAATTATTCTACTATGTAATTTACTGGAAGGAGAGTTTTATATCATTGGAAGTAACGTTACAATGCTACCGCACCAGGCACTTACCTGCAAGTTAGTGCTAATGTAGATACAAGATATTTGAGTGCCAAACTGCAACTTATCACACACTGCATCCACTGAATTCTCACCTCTATTGTCAGAAATTACATACTGGAATTCAGCCCATGAAAGCATTAATTCCCTTCAAAATCTTGAACTTAGAACATAGGATTTAGCTTTCATCATATGAGTACTATATATAGCCATTAATCCAACTTAATCATCCAAAGAGGCAACTTTGAAACCATAGCCATTTTAGTTCATAAATTATATTCGAAAATCAAAGGAGACAAACAACACAAGGCAGGCTACCTTAAAAATTTTGTCAGTATATCAACTATGACGAAATACATATGGGAACGATTTAAACATGAAACCCAAGAGGTGATAAAAAATCTGACGATAAAAGTATAAGAAATAGACCAAATCTTCAAAGAAAATTAATTAATTACGTTAAAATTGTCAACAATACGACATAGCTGCCTCCAAATTTAATGGATGATTGATTCTAAATCCAATTTCATCATTGCTCAAGTTACCTACCCAGATTATCCAGATGCAATATATAGGGACATTGATTGAGTTGCCTTAGGAGGCATTATTAGTACTCCATATGATGTCACTACAACCACCAAAAAGCAACACATGTTAACCTATTACAGTTCATGAAAATAGTAGCAAATCTACAATATCAGAAAGGGTTACTTTTGAAGAAAACTAGAGCTTGGCCGGGAGCAACATAGCGGTCAACCCAGGATGAAAATAACATCAAAGCCTTTCTGAAAGTCGTAGACACATCAAGGTGGGGATGGACCTGGGAGCCTTCCTGGTAGTAATTTACTCAGTTGAGGAAGTAAAATAAGTCAATAGAGGTCCTCAGTCTTACACAGAGCAACAATGTAAATGGCTGCCAACACATATGTTTCCATGATCGATGCTGCATGACTAACTTACATATTTGTCAACCTTCCTCTCATACACTACTTACAGAACAAAAGGATTTGACTATATTACCGTGAAACAAGTCTGGATCCTCTTTCCCTATTTTTATATTTACTTTATACAGGAGCAAAACGTGGCATCACATAAAATGGAAATGCCGGACTCGCCACGTTTGCTACAAGGAATCTACCTCACAAAAATTTTCGTTCATACATGATCTCAGCATGGTAAATTTGATGATTGCAGTTCTCCAACACAAAAAGGCACCAAAAATTATTCTGACAACTACCTTAGTTACCAGACAGTTTACTATGGGAGGTAACTGCATTAAGTCTCCAGCTCTATTGAAAAATTAGTAAAAGCTATCCTATTATAACCAAACTCCAACTAAGTTTTCAGCACAAGCAAACAGTATGCAAGTCCTAAATCTCATAATATAAGTAATATGAATCACAAGATGCACATATAATAGAAATGCAAGTACAAGGATTGGAAAAGTTGGGAGGGGGAGATGGAGACATAAGCTCATGCATCAGACCTGGAACAAGGTTACTAACAACAGATATAACTCCCTTTCCTCCATATTGTTACTAATGATCAACAAAATAAAAAAAATCTAAAATAACAAACTAAACACTTTTGAAGTTTCTTACCACCGCATCAAATGAACATGAAATGGATGGTGATTGTAGATCAGTAGATCCATAAAGCCAAAAAAGCTTGATGTTTCACATCAATTCAAAATCCAAAACAGTGATCAAGAGCTGCACATCTTAGAAAAGCGAAGACCGAGATTCAGTGAATTTGTATGTTTCCAGACCATGAAACTATTAAGCTTTTCCGATGAAAATTTTCCATTTCGTCTCAAGTTAACGCACTGCAAGAACTTTGGTCTTTAGATATTTTAAATGTTGAAGATCATGACCAACAGTTTGATACAAGAACTATGGTAATGGTTTGCTCTCGTGTACAAGGAAGAGTCATTCCCTTGAAAGGGAATGTATGACTGAAACCAGTCATAAGGGTGAAATGGAGCATCTCACAGATAGTTAAATTGATCCATGGAAAAAATAGGTGGAATGTATTGTTGGCAGCCAAGATTTAGAAGAAGTGCTTATAGAAATAAAATATCAATAAAATTGCTTTCTACAAAATAAAAAACTGAAGAGATGCAAGGAGAGGTGAAAAGACAACCTCAAATGTATATTATTGAGAGTTAAGGCTACTTGAAGTAGCAGGAAGAATGGCAAGAGCGAACTATAGAAAAGTGGGTTGTCAATTATACTATGATCATTCAAGGATATAAGGATGAAGTCAATATGGCTTTATTGTCAAGCGGGCGCCAGTGCTGTAAAGGTGATTTGCCAGTGTAAATAACACAGAAACCAACATTCTATAAAGCAAATGGAAGACGGGTGTGCAAGTCATGTCCGAAATCTTTTCCTATATAAATTATGAGTTTGGAAAATGATATAGCAGAAT
The DNA here is from genome assembly GCA_900491605.1 of Calamus simplicifolius. NCBI lineage: Eukaryota > Viridiplantae > Streptophyta > Magnoliopsida > Arecales > Arecaceae > Calamus > Calamus simplicifolius. The sequence continues at coordinate 17,060 of UESW01004196.1, read as the reverse complement.
GCATCTTTCTTGAACCTCCAACTAAGGTCTTTGATTGCAGTTGAAGTATACGATCATGTACAAAACCTTTTGCAGTTGAGTTGACAGATTGGCAGGATATATTTATAACAATAAAATATATAAGAAGACCAATCATCAACTCCATATCCTCATGGATAGGCAAAAACCCTAACATATACAACTGACCTGTTTTTAACTTCAAGACTGCGCATTGGAAGATAATAATTTGGAATAACAGTTGCTTCTGGAGGTCTCCATCTTCCTGTCCTGGATGTGTACAGATAACAAGTACAAGCTTAAAGGGAATGAGGCTCACGTATTCAACCATAGCACAAGTAGCAAAGACCAATCTCTAAATTTGACTCTCTGCCAATACAACTACAACATGATCAGTTTGATTTAGGTTGTTAGCTTTACAACTAGGTGAATCTACAACACAAAAAGCATAATGTCAGAGCAATATTACAAGAAATATTCCAATATCAGAGAGTGCAAATACTTTGCAACTACCTGCAATTTCGTTAGAAGGTTGATACAATAAAGAGTGCCAAAGATATTCAACTGCTGCAGCCACAAATCTTGAAAGCAAATTGTTATAATACATAGATATAGGCAATACTCCATTCGGATCTCAGCATGGAATTGCTGATAGCACACAACGCTTGTAATATAGGGAAACCAATCGTATCTAGAATAAAAGGATTGAATGCTCACCTCCATTGTTAGCAAATACAAACTCAATTTCATCCCACGAAATCATTAATTTTCATCAAAATCCTGAACTCAGACCATTGGAAATAGCTATCATCAGATGACTATGAGAAATAGCCATTATTCCAAATTAATCATCCATAACAGGCAGCTTTCAAACCACAGGCAATTTAGGACATAAATTATATTCGAAAATCACATTATAATGACAGAGGGTATGCTGCCTTATTGTCCAACTAAAAATCATAAAATATCATCTGTGATGGAATAGTGAGAACGAGTTCATCATGAAAGCAGTTCCCTGAAAAATTTGAAGATCATTTTACAAGAAATAGATCAATTAGCAAAAAAACCAAAAATTTAAAGATTAAATTTTCTATATTACGACATAGCTGCCGACTCGTTAATGAATGATTAATTCTAAATCCAATTTCATCATTGTTCAGGCTACCTACCCACATAATCCAATTGCCAGATATAGGAACATCGATAGAGTTGGCTCAGGAAGGCATTATCAGCAGTTATTTCCTGACGGTCACATTTTCCATGCATCCAATTCAGGAAATGCTATGCGTATGCCTAACATCATGGCCCTCACCTTTGATAGAGCACCGAGCTGTGATGCTTCACAACGGTTGCATTTATAAATGCCCTCCAAGTCATGACATCACAGCCGACACTTCAATATCATTGCCACTGCAACCACCAAAAAGAGCGCAAGGTTAAATTTCTAATGCAGCGAAATAGTAGTCATTACAGCAATATCATATAATGTTACATCAAACAAGTGCAGGGCTGCCAGATATTCTCCCAGCAAAACGATGATACAAATAGATGATAAGTGACGTAACATAGTAGTCATTACCAAAGCAGAAAATAGTTATCAAAATACAACCTCTAAGCTAAGAGGAAGCGTTACAAGTCATGCTACAAGGATAGTAACGAGATATAGTAGACCTCAACATCTCAAAGCATTAACGATAACTTGCAACACTGACACCCAAGCAAAAAGCCTACAAGAAAGGATACGAAAAAAACATAAAGGTTTTTAAAGATCCACCATTATTCCTGACCATATGTACCTCCCCTTTTCCTAGCTGATATTCCATATCAGGAGGATGTTGATAATTCTGAAATGCATGAATTGCCTCTTGTCTACATTTAAACTTCTTACAAGGCATGCTTAAACCAGTTACCTCACGCTGACACTCGGGCCAGGATTCATAGATCCCTCGTCTACGGCCCACGAAAACTACATAATAACTTGAAGAAGACATTACTGAACCTCAAGATCAAGCAGCTTGATTTCCTGCATTACAGGAAAACCAATATGAAACTCAAATTACATAATACCCTGCCCTATTAATAAGGTCAAATCAGGTAAACATACTTTCTTTTAAAATAAGAGAAATATGTTCATAGAAAAGGAAGCATGTTAGACTTACTTCGCGTGTTACGGCATCCCATAGCCTGTTAGCTATGGAATTGCAAAGTTCATCACCTCTTCGGGATTCGTCATCCCCTATAATAAGATAAGGATCAACATCATCCTCATCTCGATCAACAGGCATGGGTTGAATTGACATATTGAAGTATTTGTCATTTCCTTGGGTGCGTCGAATGAAGTTATGAATGATGCAGCAAGCCATAACAATACGTTTCTGAACCTTGAAGGGAAATGGGATAGGACCTCTAAGAATCTTATATCGCTTCTTAAGAATTCCAAAGGCCTTCTCTACGCAATTTCTGAGCTGAGCATGTCGATGATTGTATAAGTCTCGACAATTGTTATATCATCGAGCCCTTGGATTCCTAAATGTACTTAGGTGGTACCTATTACCCCGATATGGGGCAAGGAACTTGTCTGTATTGGCATATCCCGAGTCAACAAGATAAAATTTTTCTGTAAACGAGAACAATGCCTTTACGTCATCCACTTAAAACTTCAATAAAAGTAATTGGTCACATGCATTATGAATTAATTAAATACCTTCAGGTACGACGAAGCCACTGACTCAACACACCAACGTAGGACTCTCATGTCGGCTATCCAGTACAAATGAAAAGGAAGGAGTGATCAAATAAAACTGCAGCCATGACATTTTGGAAATGGTGCCCTTTCGATTACGAAAGCATGGTTGTTTGCTTTTCTTGACTAAAGCAGGTATATGCGTACCATCGATGGCTCCAATAGCATGCTGTGATTAATAAAACTATATCAAGGACGTGGTTATAATACAATCATAAATGAAAGACTTGCATCTATTCGTGTCCATACGTACCATGAAGAAAGGATTAAAATGATTGTTCTCACATATCCGTGGATGCACACCGGTATCCTGACCGGGTTGAGCGATAAAATCTTGTTTAAGTAAACAAATTGCTTTTAGTATAGTGTTAAAGTGTCGGGATATTATCTTCCCGGAGTGCTGAAAAGTTTCAGCCAACACTCTATTGGTCACACCATGACCTATGCATAAAGGAATCGCAAGTTGCTCCTTTACCGTAACATTGCGGGTGCTACTAACCAACCCACGCGAAAGAAGCAATTCTTCTAGCTTGAAGAACATAGTGTTTGTCATCCTAAAGTGATCATAACCTCTATCTGGATGTCCACTCAAAATATGTTATGGGTTCATGACTCGAGAATGGTCGCGTTCGGCATGGCCTCTTTGAAATAACGTTATAATTTGATAAATCAATGATGCCATTACTTATCAACATAGTTATGACATCCTGCCAATAGTTGTCCTCATCTATTAAAAATGCCACAAGATCATGGAAGGTATCCATCTATTACAAAAAGAGAGTAGTTCATGAGACAACCATATGCATATCTAAAATTTGAAAGAAATATTAAAATCCATAGACTATACTAACATGCATAGATATATCTAACAAACATGTCCGTATTTACATCAACATTTCAGCATTCATCTAAGTTAAAATAAAACTCTAATTGAAGGTTTGACATATGTAAAAACAACTATAGCAAGATATATAATCTCGTATCTACTTCAATATTGGTATATGTTACGGCCACCGATGAAAATAACCAAATTCACTTTGCTGAGTCGAAGATGCAGATGTGGTACAGAGAGTTTCTTCGCACTGCCAACTGGAGACTGGTCTGACCATGGGAGATGCTATCGTCACTGCTTGGTCTGAATAGTGGCTGCATGAATGGACTATGTCCACCTGGAGAGGCAGCATGCATGGGAGGAGGCACAAAATAGGTGGGACACCTTGATGGACACCATGCATTGGAGGCATAAAGATATTAGGCACAGGAGCATAACTTCAGATGGGGCTGCCACTGAAGGTGGTACACGGTAGAAATCAGCCATTTGTCTTTTAAGCCAAGCTTCAAGTAGTGGACCTTCATAATGCATTAGGAACCACCTATTAATCTTAATTTTCAAACTGTCCCCTACAGCAAGAATACATTCAGGTGTAATCCAGGGAGACTCTCTAACTTTCGCATGCATTCGTCAATAGAGTACACTGTGGGTCGAGCAAGCTGATCTCTCCTGAGCATCTCATTAGCAATTTCCAATCTTCTTTTACCTTGATCCACCATTTCTAGTAAGACATCAGCTGCATCAGTTGTGGACCTAATCTTATGTGCTGTAGGAGTTATGAAGGATGACCTTTTCCTCTTTCCACTACTAGTTGATAAACCTCCTTCTGCAGAACAGTCCGTGGGTAGGGTCGAGGCAAAAGTAGTCGGGCTCGATGGGGATACATCATCGAATCGGTGATCGAAGGACCGACTGATGAACATGACACTCCACCACGTTTTTGTGATGGTTGCCCAAATTCTATGTCCTCCAAGTTGATCCGATCCATCTTGTCGTCCGATGTATCATTGTCGGATACGCCCTCCGGAATAGCAGATGTATCCCCCCGTCTATCGGTAGCTGTATGCCTTGAAAAAAGAATATCTATGTCGTCGTAAGCAGGAAATGACTTACCCTTAATCCGAGCATAGTCCTTGTTAACCTGAAGTGTAATTTGATAAATTATTATTATAATGTTATCAATAGCATTCGAACTATGATTCGTCAACAAAAACCATCCACTCACCGAGATGACCTCCTCCCACATATGCTCATCGCCACACGTGGAAAGATTTAGTGCAGGATCCCATCCCCAACCTGATCGATTAGCTAGGTTATAGTACAAGTTGAAGGTCTTCTTCAAAACCTTCAAACGATTTTTCAGGTTTCTAAAACTAAAGGACAGGTTAGTCCTTTCGTTGAACAAATTGGTCATCTTCCTCCAAGTATCCTGGGAGAAGGTACCGTTGTGACAGTTACCTTCGTCATTTTCTTGCCTCATCAAGCCTAGCATGATCATATCAAGAGCATCGGTCCAATTAGGTGCTCTTGGACGACTTGATCCTTCTCTTGCTTGTGTTGATTCACTGGCTTTTTTTGATTTAGGCATGGTTAATCTATAGGGCCAGAGTGGATGGTCATTTGACAGTATGGCTCGCAACAGAATAAGTAGACATGGCACATATTAATGTAATATGAATCGACATGCAGTAATTTTATGGACCTTTCATTTATTAAAGAGTTAAACAGTAAGCTATGATACATGAACTGCATGACAAGATTTAAAATGAAGTGTAGCAATGAAAATTTAATTTATGTTTACTTATCAAAGAAATAAATGCTTGCAAGATGAAAGTATTATTGAAGAAGTCATAATCCTTGTTTTGTCATGACATTATTAGTAATGACATAAAAATGAGATTTATATAATGTATGCCTTCATGTTAGAGGGACCACTTAACTGAGAGTAAACTGTTTCAGGAACCTGCATGAGTACAGGGTCCCCACTCATATGGATATACAAATTAATCAACATGTATGCATGCTCAGTAGTTGTGAATAAAAATAAAAAAAAAAGATATTATCACATACAATTTTTTTTTTTGAACCAACTGCATGTCATATACTTTGTCAAGGCAACTTAAGCATCAACACATATATGCATGCATTTTCAATGATGCACAGTATCCACAGCAATAATACTGCAATAGCCTAATAGTCCTATATGAAATTTTTTGGAGTTGCAACCATTGATATTTCTATCTACTATCATCTTGTCACAAGCTAAATCCTTTAAATAATTATATTTTAAAATCTTCCCCAGGAATTTCCAAAAATATATGGTTCTTGCATCAATTTCCACTAGAATCTCCTCTAGTTTCAGTGGCAGCTCAATAACTCCCCTACATTTGTTGTTTAATTTCTAATACTTGGTAAAGAGGGAATCAACAAGACCAAAACGTTATGGGGGTACTCCAAAGAAGATGTGTACCATAACTGTTCATCAACCAATTAGAGCTCTTGACTTTGTCAACCATTTTCTTGATCATCTAAACTACTTTACGTTTCTTAGCAAGCTTTAAAAATTTATATGACTTTTGTATGTACTGATTCAAATTAAATAATTTTTTACATAGTGAATTACAGTTTAGCAAATAGAATGGCATGTTGTGACTTCAGTGATGCAGCTAGAGGACACAACTTGTCTTGTTTTGGAGGGAAGTGAGGATAAAAGTAACAGCCTTGCATGCACTCCTAATATCGTAATTTAATATTATCATTTCCTTGAAAGTTCCCTTGCCCAGCCATAACTGCATAATTAGGAAAGAACTTCGACATTCTCACTTTATCCACTCAGTTCTAGTAATATCGTGTTTGATTATGACTTAATACTTTTTCACATTTTATAAGAAAATAAATAAGTAATCATATATGTGGAGCATCTGAACCTATTAATCCTCAACAGAACAAAAGATTCAATTTTCTATATATTACATCTCGATTTTTTTAAAAAGCCTATCAGAAATGAACTAGAAGCTCCAGGTTGCAAACGAAAAGCACTTCCACCAAATAAAATTAGAAGAGCACACATGTAATTGCAAGGAAATCAGATAACAGAGATTAACAAAAGAGAAAGAAGAGGCAACGCTTACTTCAAGTGTCCAGGAAGAGCTACAGAAAGATCGAAGCCGGGCCACAGATATCAGTGTTGGAACAGTCCGGAGGCTTCTAAAAAGATTCAAAGGAAGAAGATCAGAGTCAAAGAGCAGACAACAATTACAGTTACCTTGATTACCTCTGAAACCCTTTTATGAGGAAGAAGATGGTGGCTGTAGCCTTTCTTGGACATACACAACAGGAGAAACAAAGTATATAATCGATTGACAAAACCGATGTGTGGAAACAAATACAACTTGTTTCAAAACTACTAAATCTGTGAATAGATTAAAGAAATCAAGAGAAACTTGAATGATTTAAGAGAAAAATCGGGAAAACTTGTAATATTAATCGAACAAAAGGTTAGGGACTTACCTATGACCCGCAATCTTTGAATCTTCAACGGTAATGCCCGGAATAGAGAAATTTCCTCTTCCTTGAAAAGATGGCATGAAATCGGAGTAAATACCTCTATCGATGCTCCTGCAACCCTCAATCTCCGATGCCAAGTACTCGATCGACAGCAGAGACAACCAATCCCAGAAATCACCGATGATAGGCAGCCTCGGAGACCCGCAGAAGAGTAAACATGAAACCCTACCTTCGATGCTAGGTTTTGGCGAGGAAAGGAGCAGACGAATGAAACCCTCAGGCAGAAGAAGGTAGGTGAGAAATGATAGGTGAGAAATGCCAAGTACTCGATAGCTCTGAATGCCCTTTTTTAAAAATTCCTCTCTTACCCCGGGGATACGATCGGCCGCTCGGTTTCCTATTCCATGGGGTCCCCAGGAATAGGAAATGGAGAATACCAAGGCTGCCGGAATAAAATCTGAGATGGGGCCCACTGGAATAAATGCCAGTGTTTGGGGGAATAAGCGGGTATAAGACCCTATTCCAACTGGGAACAGGGTATCCAAATAGGGCCCAAATGCATTCCGGTAGCTTATTCAAACAAACCAAATCAATCACTGTCAACATAAATATAGCAAAAAAAAAAATTGTATTCTACTGACATTTGTATTCTGTTGGAGACCCGGCTGTCAGGAGCTAGTCTGGTCACTTCGTAGATAGATTTTAAGATCTTGGACGTCGGATGCTATTGAGTCTGTCGGTCTCTCGGGTGGGATTTTGGCTCTATGGAGGCACGATAATATTAGAGTGGATGCTTTTCATCGCTGTGGTCAGCATGTTGCTCTGGTCTCCGAGGAAGGCTCCGTCCCTTGGCTCCTCTCGGGCGTTTATGCCAGTACTGACTATCGGGAGCGTTGGTGCTCTGAAATGAGCTTCAGTCTCTCCTTACCCAGGGATTTTCCTCCCTTATTGCAGGTGATTTAACTGTATTGTGGGGGCTTCCGAGAAGAAAGGGGGTCGGCAAACTGCTGATTCTGCGGGTCGTGCTGAATTTAGGTCCTTTATTTCTTCTGCTGGCCTTTTGGACTTAGGTTTTCAGGGGTCCCTGTTTACTTGGTGTAATAATCGGCATGGATCAGCTAGATTTGGGAAAGATTGGACAGGCTCGGGCAACTTCTAATTGGCTCTAGCTCTACTTTTCTGCCTCTGTCACTCACTTGCCCAGAATTGCATTGACCACTGTCTGGTTCTTATCTCTACTGATGTCTCTGTTTAGCAAACGGCCATTCATATTTGAGAAGTTCTTGACTTCCTATTCTGCTGCTCGAGCTATTATTTCTCATGGTCTGGAGGTTACCAGTCAAAGGTAATGCCATCTATAGGTTATCTAGACGTCTAGTTCTTGCTAGACGCAGGCTTTTCAGATGGAACAGACTGGAGGTGGGGGACATTGTGAGGCAAGTTGAGTTGGTTGAATCTAACATCACTTCTCTTCAAGGCGAAAGAGGATTAGGAGGGCTTTCTTTCTGCTTTTGATCTTTCATTCCTCCGATCCAGTTTGGCGCTTCACCACTCTCCTGATGCAGCAGGAGACTTATTGGAGACAAAGGTCCCGGATCTAGTGGATTCAAGAAGGGGACTGTAATACTAGATATTTTTACTAGGCCACTCTTAAACGCCGAGCAGGTAACCGTATAAGGCGTTTAGCTGATGAGGAGGGTCAGATCTAGGAGGATGTCCAAGTTATCAGAGATCAGCTCTTTCACTTCTTCCAGTCTAGATGGACTGAGCATGCGGTGATGGGTTCCCTGTTTGCCCTATTTTGACCCCTAATAGAGTTACAGCTGCAAAAAATGACATTCTTACCAGGGCTATAACTGTTGAGGATGTTTGGCGGCTTTATGGATCTTGGGACTGATAAGGCCCCTGGGCCTGATGGTTTTCCTCCATTTTGCTTCTGCCACTATTGGGGTATTTGGGTCAGGCAGTTGTGCATGCGGTCCAGCTTGTCTTTCAGTTGAAAGCTATGCCCTCTGACTGGAATCGTACTATTGTAACCCTAGTGCCTAAACGGTCGAATGCCTTCCATTCCTCAGCATTATCAGCCTATTAGTTTATGCACTACCTTATATAAGGTATGCGCTCGTCTCTTGGTCTCTCGGCTATGTATGGTTATCCCTCACCTCATTTCTCAGGAGCAGGGGCTTTCCTCCGTGGGCATAGTATCACCGATAATGCCTTGTTAGCTCAGGAATTCATGCATGACCTTCAGAGAGCTTCAGCTCGTCAGTGTCTTATGGCTGTTAAGCTGATATGGAGAGAGCTTACGATAGATTGAGCTAGGATTTCTTGAACTGGTCTCTTCATGAGTTTGGGTTTGCGGAGCTATTCATTGACTGGATCATGGCATGTATTCACCGACCATCCTTCTCTCTCCTCATAAATGGAGGTCAGACCGATTACTTTCACTATGAGGTCGGGTTGAGACAGGGGTGTCCCCTTTCCCCATTACTATTTGTTCTCTCGGTGGATTTTATCTCGGGCTCTTCATCAGGCTCAGTAGGATTCAGGTCTTCTCCCCTACAGTGCTGGCCCTTAGGGACCTCGATATCTCACCTTCTGTTTGCAGACGATTGCATGTTTTTGGGTCAGGCTACGATTCGCAATGCTACCATTTTTGCCACTAATTTTTAGTCTTACTACTGGCCTCTGGACAGATAGTCAATCTAAGCAAATCCTCGATTTGCTTTACTCCGAGGTTGTCTACCTCAGTTAGGGGGCCTATTATGCAGATCATGGGCATCTTTGAGCAGGTTGACTGGCTATCCTACTGGGGATTCCTATAACTGGGAGACGACCTATGATCTCTGATTTTAGTGCTCTAGAGAGGCGAGTCCGTCAGCGGTTGGACGGATGGCAGGTCACCGGGCTATCTATAATGGCGAGGATTACTCTGTTACGATCAGTGCTCTCTACTCTTCCTCTCTATCTTCTATCCAATGCTGCGGTCCCGTTGACTTGTTTGAGGAGGATTGAGGGATATTCTAGGGACTTTCTTTGGGCTTCATGCAGGATGGCATAGTGTTCACTTACTAGCTTGGGACGCTGTCTGCTTGCCTATCACTGAGGGTGGGCTTGGGATCCAGTCTCTCACTGTCATGAGGAGGCATTGATTGCTAGGCATGCCACTCGTTTCCTACTTGATCCGAATTATTTGTGGAGCTCTTTCATGCGGGGTAAGTACGAAGTATGGATTTATCCTATGATCCCCTGCCTTCACGGGGCACTCTTTCTTTTGGAAAGAGGTCTTCGGCATGTCCCGGCCATCCTAAACAGCATCTCATGGATGATTGGTGATGGAGCCTCTATCGATGTTGTTTAGGATACGTGGATTGCTGACCTCCCCCTGTTTTGATAGCCTACTTTTGTCCATTCCTAGCGAGATGAGAGTTATTGATCTTATTTGGCAGGAGCATGCTACCTGGGCTACCCTATCGCTGTCCAGATTCTTTGGGGAAGAGCTTTATTATCATATTCTCTCTATTCCTCTTGTCTCTGGTCATACCCCTGATACCAGGGTTTGAAGGCGATTCTGTTTGGCCTGTGCTCCTATCAGGGATCTTCTTAGAATGTACAGGTCTCAGTCCCAGCAGTCGTTGGATATAGCTTAGATCTGACATTTTCTCATTCATCTTAGGGTCCGTCTATTTGTTTGGAAGCTTGCCATAATTGTCTTCCTACCTACTCAGTGCTCTCGGGACGAGGATTGGGAATCCAACCTATGTGCCCGCTTTGTGGTAGTGAGGACGAGACAGTTGATCATGCTATCTTCACCTGTTCTAGAGCTAGACAGATCTGGTAGAGTTCTGGTGATCGGCCGTGGGATGACAGTGCTGCTTCTCAGTGTATATCCTTTCTGGGCTTGATTAGGTAGGATATGGGGAGAGGTTTCAGAGAGGTATGACGAGGGCCTATATTGCTTATCAAGTCCTGGAACCGGCTTGTGTTCACTGATGAGTATGCCCCTCCACATAGGGTTGTCAGGACAGCTTCCTTTTTATCAGCTGAGTACACTCTTCATTGTACTGTTCTTGATTCTGATAGCCCTGGTCTCTGGAGCTCCCATGCTGCCTCGGCAGCGCACCGGCGTATGGTCTTTATATATTGGGAGCCCCCTTCTTTAGGGTCTATCAAAATCAATTTTGTTGAAGTGTTCGCGGGAGATCCGCAGGTTCAGCTTTCGTGATTCGATGATCGGATGGTGAGATGCTGGCTACTGGTGGATTTGGCCTTCTTGATTCCTCGGTGCCGCTAGCCGAGTTGTATGCCGCTTGGACTGGTATTTTTTGTGCTATTTGTTGCCTAGGTGCTCGAAGCCTTATTATTGAGGGGGACGCTATGACTGTGATCCATTGGCTCCATCAGGACCACATCGATCATCTGCCCACCAATTCCTTGATGTACGACATTCGTTCTTCTTCAGGTATTTTCTGGGTTCAGATTCGGTACATCTACAGGAAGCCAATTCAGCGGCGGACTGGATCGCCTCAAGGATGGCCCATCACTCAGGCTTTTGGAGCTGAAAAGTGGGAGATCCTTGTTCTCTTGTTTTAACCCAAATTTGTACTCTGATATATCGGATTTGACTCATCCTAAAATGGTGTGATCACCTGTTTATAACAAAAAAAAAAAAAGGCATCCATAAATATTTCTATTGAATGCTTTTGCGTACCACTAGTTTGTTTATATTGGCATTTTTTTTCTTTTTATAACATTTATATTAAATCCTAAGAGTACAAATTAGTTGAATTAAATCACATCATGCTTTGTTTTAATCCAAATCTAATTCCTATACTAATTGAATCAGATTGAATTAGGACTAATATGACTCTGACTTAACCTGAAAGGTTTATATTCGAACCAGAATCATATATCAAGCTTCTAGATATTTTTTATGTGTAAAATATAATAATTAATAATTAAGTTTAGGATTAATAAAAAAATAAATATGATTCAAAAGATTCGATTTTAAACCTAAATTTTATTTAAAATTTTTAATTTCATTCAAATAATTAATTATTTTTGTAATTTAAAATTATACATAAATATACTTGAAGAAATTATAAATAAAAATTTATCAAGACAAATAATAAATATGGATATTTAAATGTAATCCAGTGAAAATATATGAGATGAAAAGAAGAATTAATTTAAATGAAAGATCATTTTATGAATTGATAAAATAATTAGAGCAAAAGAAATATAATTTATATAGTTTATATTTATAGCTCGGATCATATCAGATATAGGTCAAATTGGCTTCATCTTTCATAAATTTAAATTAAATTCAAATAATATACAAAATAGATTTGATGAGATTAAAAAAATAAAATACAATTCTGAATTAAAATTTAAGCTAAGCCTAATTAAAATTTAAGACGCAACGGCTCCATTTGCAATATTGGTTTTACTTTTTTTTCAGTAAATATTTATTTTATATTATATTTATAATAATAATATTTTGTAACAATTATTATTGCATATTCAGAAAAAAAAAAAAAATTGATTCTCGATGGTCCAAACCTTTGCCCTCGATGGAACAGGAGCGGTAGTAGGATTCCAAGGTGGGAGTTGGCGTAAAGCAAGGATAAAGAGGAGGTTAGGATTGGAACATGCCTTTAGGCAAAGATAAAGCCCTTTTTTTTTTTTTTTTTTTTTTTTTTTTTTTTTTTTTTTTTTTTTTTTTTTTTTTTTTTTTTTTTTTTTTTTTTACAAACGGACGATCATACACTCCTCATATGAATCAGCCCAGATACACTGAATATAAAATCTGCTGGAGAAGGATCGGGCAGGGGTCCGCAGGGCTCCAAGTCCATGGTCCCCATGCTGAGCAACAAAGGAAGCGTCTGCCGCCGCATTGGCCTCACGGAAGATATGGCGGATCTGAACAGACTGGATTTCCCTCAACATGGACCGACAGTCCAACAAAATCGGATTTGAGGGAATATCCAAACAGCTATCCCTCAACAACCAGGAGATGACAGTCTAGAATCCCCCTCAATCATAATCTTATGTTGAGAGTTAAGATAAAGCCCTTTGATTGATAATGACTTGGTGAATAGTTTTTTTTTTTTTTTTTTTTTTTAATTTACGGGTCATGAGGATTGGAACGAACGGCATGCCCGTCAGCTTGACGGAGAAATCCGTGATAACTGCAGTGCATGCGGGTCCCATTCTTGACTACTGCCATGATATGCATTCCTTCCTGTCCGAATGCAGAGTAATTTCTCTCTCTTTTTTTTTTTAATGGGTTCGCTTTAATTGAGATAGCTTGGAATCACGGATTAGCAATATTGTTTGTTTAAAAGAAAGTGTATTTAGTAAAAATAATATAATGTTTTAATTTCAAATTGTTTTGAAATAATTATTTGTGTTTGTAGAATGTAATTATATATATTTATGGTAACTATATATAAAATCTATACTTAGGTGGAGTTAATAAGTGACTATAATTTTGTTATCAAAATTACTTGAATCATACTTTGATAAATCTACTTTCATGGTGCAAGATTCAGTATGAATGTGCTATCAGGAAGGTTGACTAGAGTGATGCAAATGATATAATCTTATTTTGGAAGGATAAGACGACACAGATTGGGAGAACACATTAGACAAAGGAGAAGATATTAGATCGAGAGCAATCGGTGAGGCAGCGAGGATCAGCAAAAATGTCATCAAGCAAGGACAATGAAATAAGGAAGAAGGTTGTCTCTAGTGGATACAGTGTATGTCAAATCTCTCAAATTGGGCCCAATTAGGTAGTGAGGATCAGCAAAAATGTCATCGTGTAAGGGTAAGGAAACAAGGAAGAGGATTGTCTCTATCATATGCTGAGCGTATATTAACTCTCTTAAATTGGACCTAATTTCTTCATCTTCTCCACGTTATGTCTCTTATATAAACTTGAGGCATGTCGCGCCATGTCGCATCAAAACCATGGATCAATGTGATCTGATCGTGAGACTTGATCAGAAAGATTTTCGAAGATCTTCTATTGTGAAAGATCCAATCAATGGAGAAAAGATCGCTCCCTTTCGTCATCATGCCACCAGCTTCAAGTCATATTTCCCTTTTTTTTTTTTTCTTATCGAAGGAGATTAATATGTAAGATTAGTGTATAAGATTAGTGGTCAGCCACAGCGAGGCTTGCCACGTGATAATTTACTGTTAATCACCCCAGAGGCATTAGGGACTTGCTCCATCTCTAAAAAGAAAAGAAATAGATAATTTGAAAAAAGGAGAGAAAATGTAATAAAGATATATTGGCTTCTTAGTGCTGCCATCACCTTGGAATTAGTGCCTTTTTTTTAATGGAAAGTTTGACTTTTCTATATTCAAAGATATTTCTACTCAAATTTGATTAAGCTACGGTGAAGTCAAAATTAAGCTAGTGCCAAATTGACTCGCTATCATAAGAGCATATAGTCTTCAGGTCATATCACCATCATTTGCAATGACCAGATAATATCAAAAGGGCATGGCTAGCAAAAGCCTTAATAATTCTAACTATTAGTCCAGTAGACAGGACTAAATAGTAACCACTCCATGTATATTCTTGCACTAAGAGTATGGCCTATAATAAAAAGAGCAGTTCGGTCGCTAACATCACCGTCGAAGCCGGATACAACATTGTAACTTAAATTGCCTTGAATACTAGGACTGGAGCCTTTGTATAAGAACTCCACTCAAATGAAAGAAACTTGTTTGCCCCTCAAAATTGGATTCTCTCTCCCACTTCTATTTCCTTTCTCTCAATCAAAGCATAGATTTTAGATTATTATTAATTGCGACAATAATAAGAGGTGAAGGCCTTCTTTAAAAAATAAGGCCAATTGACGCTACAAACTAGCACCGAAGGGCTTAGGTGAAACCCAATTGATAAAGGAAGAGAACCTTGGTACTCAAGTGATGGAGTAGAGGAGGCTGTAGGGGAAGAGATGACTCTAAATGAGGTCAAAGGTAGCCTTCCATATGAAGCACCATTTCTTGTATGGTGGAGCCATAGGACTGGGAACATCAAACCCTCATCACGTTGCCTTTTCTTCATTGATCCCTTTTGTCATTTCTTTCCAATGGCATGTTCTCTAATCTATGCTAATAAAATTAAGGATGATCCATTCTTGGTGGAGTAGAAAATCCTAAGAATCATTACTACTATTTATGCAAGAGAGAAAGAAGAGAGTATCGGCACTAAAGAAAATCTAAAGAGGTCCATCTAGATGGAGATGACTTTAGATGAGGTTGGAGGTGGCTCTTCCATATGAAGCACCACTTTCTTGTATAGTAAGGTTGAAGTATTAGTCTATATTAAACCCTTACTAGATTATTTTCCTTCGCTAGCCCTATTTGTCGTCTCTTTCCAATGGTATGCTCCTTGATCTATGCTAGCAAAAATCAAGGATGATCCATTCTCAATTGAGTAAGAAACCTTAAAAAATTAATATTGATGCTCATGCAAGAGAGCAAGAAGGGAGGACTAGTACTAAAGAAAAGCTAAGGAAGAAGAAACATGCTCATAGAGCGTAAGAGGCTAGAGAAACTTAGAAAACCAAAAAAATCTAAAAATTCAAAAAGTACCAAAAGTGGGTACAATAGGGGGCAATTAAAGAGTTAAGGCCCTTACTTTTAAAGTTATAACACATCGTAGGTACAATAGAAGAGCAATCAAAGAGCTAAGGCACTTACTTTTAAAAGCATAACACATCGCTTGCTAACTACTAATCTAGTGTTCGATTTAAGGTTACAAAATTTGTCCCGCCCCCTTAAGGCAAAAGAATGAGACATAAAGTCCAAGTCCATTAAAAGGACCCAAAAGACAGGATATGGCCCTTGCATTTAGTGCAACCCCATCATTGCCATCAAGGATTTTTGTAACCAATTCCATCATTGCCATCAAGGAGTTTTGTAACCAATTTCTAGGCTGACAAGCATTTCCATATCAACCTAAAGCAAAAAATGAAGTAGGATCAATTGCTCAGAAAAACTCTTTCTAATAGAAGAAAGAGAAAGAGCTTGCAGTGTGAAGCTCTTTCAAAGAACTTTGGAGCACTGGGCTTAAAATCAAAGTTGTCAATTTCGTTTCATTTTGGTGACTTATCCGAAAAGATGAGCCCTACGTTTCGCTTCGGAAGATTTTTTGGTCATTTCGGTGCATTTCGACGTATTTCGGCCGTTTCAGCAAAATATGTTTCGGGGATCAATTTATGAATTGTTAAACCTTTCAGGACCATTTTTAAAAATATATATAATGTCAAAAAAATAAACCCTAGTTATCCTACCCCTCTTCTTTCAGTCGCATGGTCGCATCTCTCAAAAACTCAAAATCTTTATTTTTATGTTGTTATTATTATTTATGAAAAATATAAATTGTGAATAAAATTTTTATTATATATATATATTTCGAAACAAAGCACCAAAATGGTCTGATATCGAAATATTTCGTTTCATAAGCTAAAACAAAACATAATCCGAAACAAAATTGACAACTTTACTTAAGATACCGAAAAAGGTTCAAAAGGTTACTTCAAAAGAACAATCTCATCCTAAAAAATTCAATGCTCGCTCAAATTTACTCCCTTGCCCTAGTATGCATCGTCAGCCTTAGAAGTAGGAGGCATGTGACAGTGAAACTTGAACTGTACCAAGTTGGTTCTTGGTTACAAAAGCATGCGATGACCAAATGATATTAGAAGGGTGTGATAAGCAAAACCCTTGACTATCCCACCTGCCAGACCAATGGATGAGGCTAGATGGTAACCATTTTTATACACTCCCCACATTAGGGGTATGACACACAACAATTGGAGTAGTCCTATTGTTGACTTTACTATCAAAACCAAATACCCAGCTATCATTGGAACCACCTCAGACACTGAATTAAAGTCATTCTAAAAGAAGCAACCTTTTTACTCCTCAAGGCCAATTTCTCTCTCCTAGTCCTGT
>UESW01004195.1:1176238-1204922 GCA_900491605.1 Calamus simplicifolius | reverse complement strand
ATATTGTGAACTAAAAGGATCAATTTTGAGGCAACGTAGCATCTTTTATATTAAGGTATAGGGAAGTAATCATACCAAAGTGAAAGCTACGTAGAAACTTAAAGAAAAAAATGAGAAAAAAAAATACTCTTAATCATTTAAAGATTAAGGTTCACAATGATTGATTCATATATCCCTTATATTATGGTAGATTTTGGGTTATATAAAGGCCAGAGAGGTGTGTTCAATAATATGATTGATAGAAGTAATTTGTGACTCTTATAAGTTCATTGTGTGTTTTTATTATAAATTGAGAGTAAGTATTATAACTTTGATATATAATTTTAAGGATAAAATTCTTTTGATGACGGGAGGATATGAGACCTATCCCATTGTTAGCCTATTGCTAGTCCAGCTTGGAGGCATCATCCTTAAGAGTAGTAGCAGGTAAAGTACGCCACATGCAACCCTATAGAAGGGGCACCATCCGTCATACCACAACTTCATTAAGGTAGGGAAGGCTTCTCTATGGCTAGCATGGTCCGATTCGAGGGGGCAAAGCTCCTATTTCAACTCCCCACCAGCCCCTCTTCATCTCCTGAGCAAGCTTTCCCCTCTTCCATCGAGGTTCTACTAGTTCTCTCCCTCTTCCTTCTCTCTCTTCCTCTCTCTCAATCCCCTTCTCTCTCCTTTCTCCCTTATTTTTTCTCCACAAATCAATGCATAGGAGAAAGACCTATAGCTCACTTCAAATTTAAATACAGTATGTGGACCACAAATCCGACCATGCATTATTATTCAATAATGAACTTGACATTAATATGTAGAACCCCTTCACCATTATGTAAAAGAAAAACTAAGTGGGTGGCTGTGGGAGGTACATCCAACAAATGAAAAGGATTTAAGCTTAAGTTACACTTCATATACTTACAAAATAATACATTCTTTGAATTGGATAATAAGGGTCTCACATCGATAATTTAAATCCTTACATATGATCTACCATCTTTAAATTGATTACAAGCTACGTAATTTAAAACTTCATATCCTATGTATTAAGTGATCAAAAATTGGATAGTTTAAATAACATAAACCCATATATGTTCTTTAGCAACTTGATTCATAGGCTAGATGTTTCAAATCACATAATTTTTTTGATAGTAAGTAGTTTTACGCAAAATTTGTCATTTCCATACTAGACTTTATATTGGTACCATAATGGTATAATGTTGGTGGATCCAGTATGCAAGTTGGCATCAATACTAGGTTTCAATTCAGTATCAATATGATATAGCATGCTCAATAAAGGATGGTACACACTGGTATGGTGTACTGTGTTTTTCATATATGTGTAAGTAAAGAGAGAGAGAGAGAGAGAGAAAAAGTTAAACTTGAATACTTTTGAGAACATTGATCCTCTAATGCTTATGAAAATTCATAATAAACATTTCGAAATCAATGTTCAAATCGTTGATCATGATCCGTGTTATATAAAATACCTAAAGATAAAACACTCATTTATTTTTAGGCATCCCATGCACAAAGCTAGAACAAAAGAACGATAGTAAACAGCTAATAGCCAAAAATATATCACAGGCCATTGTTATTATGCTAACTCCCATACCATCAAAGTAAAACAGAATATTAAAAATAAATCTGAATATAAAAAATAATTTGAAATGGAGAAGATATTTATTATGATTGCATCTTCTTTCCTAACATGAGGTTGCTCTAGTATGCAAATACTGCAATATTTAATTGTACTTCCTTTTCCAATGTGTGGTAATTTATGGTAGCATTGTCATTCTTACTATGCTGTCATACTTGATTGCACCTTCATTATTTTCTTTAGTTTTTTGGAGGTGAGATATTTGGGGGTTTAGAGGACAACTGTGGGAATCCTTGTTGGATAAGAACTTAAGCTTTCACCTTCTATTTGGAATAGCACAGCGGTTAAGGGGTGTTTCTTAATTCCATGGTCTTTCATTCAAAACACAGTTGCCTCTTTTTCTTGTTTATGTTTCTTGGATCTTTTCAGATGCTGGAAAGGCCCTCTGCTTCCTCCCGTGAGAAAATCCCATGATGGAGAGTCTTCTAATTCCAGTCTTCCGCCTCTTCTTGGAATCACGAATGCCGAGTGTTCCGCTTCTTCTTGGAATCACGAATGCCTGGGAAGCCCCGCACTTCCTCCCATATCACGTGGGCATCTTCCTTCTCATACGAAGCCACAAAGAAGTCACAAAGCCTCCTTCACATACACCTCCCACCAATTCACTCGCTGCTTCTTGAGAGGACGTGAGGATTCTGCACCACGCGAGCTTGCTTCCGAATCCTCCAATCCGCACGAGCCTGCTTCCTGGGAGAACATGGCTCCGTTTCCTATCGGAAAGACCCAAGAAGCCTAGCATACCATGAACCCACATGGGCGTTCTTTTCCAGCATCTCCACCACGATAGAAGGGAAGAAGATGGAGGAGAGAGAGAAAGAGGGAGGGAAGAGAGAAAAAATTATTCTTGAGAGAAAAGAATCTATTTCTTATGTTCATAAACCCTAGAGACTAGAGTTTAAATACATGAATAAGTCCTTTATCCATAAACCCTAAGGACTAGAGTTTAAATTCATGATGGAGTAGGATTGGCTCAGACTCCACAAAAACTTCCATGGACTAACCCAATAATATTAAATTAATCCCCAAGCCCGTGTACATCCGTGACTTAATTTAATCTAACCTTAGGGCTCACACCTAGCCCAATACAAGTTAGCCCAACCTAGGCCTTGATAGCATCACACCAGGCCCAACAATCTTCATCTTGGTACTTTTAAGGCCTCAGCACGTCCGTCGTGTCCATTAGCTGCATCAACAAAATACACTTCTGAAAGCTGTTCTATGGAAGAACCTTGGTCAGTGCATCTACTAGGTTCTTCTTGGTATGTACTTTCATCAGCTCTACCTCATCTTCTTCCACTAGCTCTCTGATCCTGTGGTATCTAATGTTAATGTGCTTCATTCTAGCATAATAGACTGTATTCTGAGCAAGCATCAAAGCACTATGGCTGTCACTATGTATCCGGACAACCTTCTGAGCAAGTTTCATCTCCAGCATCAAGCCCTTCAGCCATAGAGCTTCTTTTGCTGCCTCTGTAATGCCAATGTATTCTACCTCCATGGTAGATAAAGCCATGATGGGCTGCAAACATAATCTTCATGAGACCGGACCATCAAACAGGCTGAACAAAAAGCCTGTTGTGGATCTCCCTGTGTCAACATCTCCACCAAAGTCTGCATCCACAAACCCATACAACTATCCACGAGCCTCCTTGGACAAGTCGGATCCCTCAGCACCTTCCTACTATCCATAGTAAATGCTAACTCCAACTCTCACCAAGTACCTGAAGATTCCCTTCAGTGCTTGACAGTGCTCTGCCAGGATTCGCCATGAATCTGCTCATCTGACTCACTGCATGGACTATGTTTGGCCTACAACATACCATGTTATACATAAGTCTACCAACACCAGAAGCATATAGTATTTTCTCCATCTCCTGAGCCTCCACCTCAGTCTATGGCAACATGGTCTTCGATAGAAAAAAATGTGTTGCCAAAGGCAGTGCTACCAACTTGGCATCCTTCATCCTAAATCGCTCCAAAATCTTCTTGATGTAACCATCCTAAGACAAATGCAGCACACCCTTGGGTCTATCTCTAATAATCTCCATCCCTAGGATCTTCTTGGCTGGCCCCAAATCCTTTATCTCAAACTCCCAAGACAAAGCTGTCTTCAGTTCCAGTATAGCCTTCTTACTCTTGCATGCTATTAGTATGTCATCTACATACAAGAGTAAGTACATCATAGAACTATCATCCAATGCTCTTGACATAAGTATCAAATCTCTTGTACCACTGCCTCGATGACTGCTTCAGCCCATACAAAGATTTCTTCAACAAACAGACTTGTCCATTTGATCCTGGTTCTCTAAACCTTGGTGGCTACTCCATGTAGATGCTCTCCTCCAAATGACCATAAAGGAATGTTGCCTTCACATCCATCTGCTCCAGCTCCAAGTCCTGAGCTGCTACAATACTTAATAATAATCTAATGGAAGTGTGCCTAATAACTGAAGAAAATACCTCACTAATCAATATCTTCATTCTAAGAGTATCCTTTGGCCACTAGTCTTGCCTTATACCTGATACCCCCTTGCTTTGAAGATCCTTCCTTGCGCTGATAAACCCATTTGCAACCAAGGGTTTCTTTCCTTATGGCAACTAGATCAACTGCCATGTACCATTCCTGTAGAGAGACTGCATCTCCTTTGCCATAGCATGGACCCACCTATTTTTATCTTGGCTCTCTATAGCCTTCTCATAGGTGTAAGGATCTTCATTCACTGTCACCAGGGCATATGACAATGAATCATCGAAGTCGTATCGAACTGGTGGTCACACGTTCCTTTTAGGCCTGTGCGGTGCGATCCCAGTATCAATCCCTTATCCAGCTGCATCCTGCTGAGTTTTCTGACTTCTGTCCCCTCTGTCAGTCCTCTCCACTTGAATCTCAAATCCTCTCGGTCCACTAGCAAATGGCACGACTGTGTAGGTCATCTGACTAGTGTTGTCATGTTCCATCTTCTGCAACCCCTGCTGCGCATCTGTGCCATCTCTTCTTTGGAGGATCGAGTTATCATTGAAGGTTACATCCCTGCTGATAACAACCTTCTTCTCCAAGGGGTCCCATAGCCGATACCCCTTCATTCCACACGGGTAGCCCAGAAACACCATCTTCTTTGACCTGGCGTCCAACTTACTCCGCTCCCCAGCACCAACATGCACATATACCGTGCATCCAAACACCCTCAGATGGTTCAGGCTTTTCTTTCCTTCAGATCATATCTTCTCTAGAATGCCTTCATCCAACCTGATATGCGGTGACCGATTGACCAAGTAGCTAGCTGCATCTACTGCGTCAATCAAAAACATCTTTGGAAGTCATGCCTACAGCTTCAAGCATCTTGCTTTTTCCAATGGTATTTGTTCATCCTCTCAACCACCCCATTCTGTTGAGAAATTTTTATCACCAAGAAGTGCCTTTTGATACTCCACTCCTCACAAAAACTCTGAAACTCCCTATTGGTATATTCTCCACCATTGTCTGACCTTAGACACTTCATACTCCTACCTTGCTCCTTCTCTACCTCAGCCTTTCAGATTCTAAACTTGGTGAAGACCTCTGATTTCTCCTTCATGACGTAGATGCACAGCTTCCTTGAGAAATCATCCATTAGGGCAAGAAGTATTTGGCCCCATTCCTTGCAAAAACTGGGGTTGGTCCCTAGACATCTGTGTGTACTAACCCAGGGGTTCTGTACTCCTAACTATACTGACTGAGAACTATACTCTCCTCTACTTTTCCAACTGACATGGCTCACAGATCTCAATATCTCCACCACTCATGTCTGGAAGCAGTCCTCTCTTACTCAGTTCTTTCATCCCCTGTCTCCCATGTGGCCTGGCGGTAATGCCACATCCTATACACATCCTGAGGATCCTGTTCCATAGTTGTTGTCTCAGATTTTACAGTCACCACAGAGCCCTCCATCCTGTATAGGTTGTTCTCTAGCCTCTTCCCTCTCATCACTACCATAGCTCCATTGAAGATAATCAGAACTTCACACCTAACATGACTACTAAGTTGTATCCAGTTCGCTCTAAGTATCCCAGTGATACCAGATTCTTCTTAAGTTCTGGGATATGCTTCACACTAGTAAGAGTGCGCACCATGTCATCAAACATCCTCACCCTCACTGTGCCAATCCCTGCTCTCTTGCAAGGGTGATCATCTCCAAGAGTTACACACCCCTCATCAACCTCTGTGTAAGTGCTGAACCACGATTGATTGAGAGTGTAATGATGAGAACAAGCTGAATCCAAGGTCCACATCTCTGTATTGTGCCTATAACCATCTGATACCACCAAGAGATCATCCTCCATCTCTTGGTCTGCAACTGTGCTCACTAACTCAAATCCTCCCTTTTCTACCATATGATTTTTTCACATAGGACAATTCCTCTTGAAATGTCCTACCTCACCACATTTGTAGCATTTTGCCTCTCTTGCCTTTCCTGGACTTTGACCGTCTCCTAGGCTTATTTTTATCCCTACCTCTGCCTAACCTTTCCCAATTGATAAACCCTCTTGGGGAACTGCTCCTTGGTCATCTTCTTTCTCTGCTCATTCATCCGAAGCACCGAGATAATATCCTCATAGAACAATGTCTCCTTCCCGTAAAGCAGCATTGTAACCAATGAGTCATATGATGTGGGCAGTGAACACAATAGCAAAAGTGCCTTATTTTTCTCCTCCATCTTGATCTCGACATTCAGTAATTCATTGCTCATCTGATCGAACACCTGGATGTGGCTTAGCACATCTCCACATTCTAACATCCAAAGGCTGTAAAGGTGCTTCTTCAATATCAATTTGTTGCACATGTTCTTCCCATGTAGAGGATGTGCAACTTCATCCAGAGTCCCTTTGGAGTTTTCTCCTCCAGCACTGAATAGAGGGCTGAATCCGCTGGACATCCCCTGATCGCTGCACATGCTTTCTTCTCCAACGACGTCAACTGTTTGTCTATCATCCCATCTAGCCTTTAATTCCTTCAAAGCTAGATCTAAACTCTGCACAAGGAGGTCCTCTACCTAAACTTTTTACATGGAGAAACTTTCCTTCCCATCAAATTTCTTAAAATCTATTTTTATGCTACTAGTCATGGCCAGATCTCAGCAAAAAAAGTACAAAAATAAATTTTAAAAAATTAAGAGATACCTTGATAAGGCCTTGTTGAAATTGTTTCAACTCTTGAAGATCTCAAATTACTTCTTCCTGAACTAGGCTCTGATACCAAATATTGAAGGTTTAGAGAACAACTGTAGAAATCTTTGTTGGATAAGAACTTGAGCTTTCACCTTTTGTTTGCCATCAATTAGAATAGCACAGTAATTAAGGGGGTGCTTTTTGATTCCTTGGTCTTTTTGAAACACGGTTGCCCCTTTTCTTGTTTTATTTTTCTTAGATCTTTCCAGACGCTAGAAATACCCTCCGCTTCCTCCTGTGAGAAACTCCCGTGACCGTGACCGAGAGAATCCTGTTCCTGAGAGGACGTGAGGATTCTCCACTCCACGTGAGCTTGCTTCCGAATCCTCCAATCCGCGCAAGCCTACTTCCTGGGAGAATGTGGCTCTGTTTCCTACATGAAAGACCCAAGAAGCCTAGCATAATATGAACACCACTTGAGCATTCTTTTTCGGCATCTCCACCATGGTAGGAGGGAAAAAGATGGATGAGAAAGAGAAAGGAAGGAAAGAGAGAGAAAATTATTCTTAGAAGAAAAAAATTTGTTTTTTATGTCCATAAACCCTAGAGACTAGAGTTTCAATACATGACCAAGTCCTCTGTCCATAAACCCTAAGGGGGCATTTGGTAGTAGGTAATCTATCTAGATTACCGATAATTTAAAAGTGGCCCATCAAAGAGCTATGTTTGGTATATATTTGAATGGCAATCTATTTTGCAGTGGTAATCTAAATTTTTTCTCATGAGATAATCTAGATTACCTTAGGAAGGGATGATTATCCATATTACTAGATATGTGATAATCTGATAAATTATTTTTTGATAAAATTACCTTTTTTATCGCTTGTACTCGCATCCTTTTCTAACGATCTCGCTAGAACCTCCATGCCGAAGGCCCCCAACCACATCCTCCTTTGCGGAGTCGAGCCATGGATCTTCGCCGCCCAATGGCCCCATGGCACGCTGCAAAATTTCTTTCGATCGGTGGCCTCCAGTATCCTCACTAGTCGTTTCGAATATCATTTATAAATATAATTTTTTTAAACATTATCATTTATAAAAATAAATTTTTTAAATCAAATATATAATATATAATTTTTAATAAATTTAATTTAGAAGTATTTTGAAAATTTGATGTTATATGACTGGTAATCTGTTTGTCATACCAAATATAGTAATCAATATTACTGTTGCATTACCTGTGTATACCAAATACAGTAATCAACATTACTGGTAATCTATCAAGTGGTAATCTATCTTATAGGTAATCTGCATTACCATTCAGGATTGCTTGCGATGCACCAAATGCAACCTAAGGACTAGAGTTTAAATCCATGACGGAGTAGGATTGACTCAGACTCCACGAAAACCCTCATGAACTAACCCAACGAGATTAAACTAATCCCCAAGCCCGTGTACACCCATGATTTGATTTAATCTCAAGTCTTGGACCCACACTTAGCCCAATACAAGTTAGCCCAACCTGAGCCTTGATAGCACCATACTAGGCCCAACAAGATATTTCATAATTCGGGCCATCAAAAAATTGATAGATAGAATCTATATGGAAAATTTTTAGAATTTAAGGTTGTCTCTATTTAATATAGTATAGATTGGAGCATTGCTTACCATTGGTTCCTAACCTTGGGCAAGTGCAGATATGGTCAACGACAACTGTTTGATCAAAAACAAGATAATAACCTAGCGTTAGTTCCGGCATGAGTTTTGCACATAGAAACCACATTGAGAAATTCATTTTGAAAGATCTTGAAAATGGAGGAAAATAGAAACCTAAGAAGTCTATGTCCTGAGAAAGGATTGAATAACTTCCTTTCATCCCTCCTGGTGTTGATTCATGAAAAAAATGTGAGGGCAGATATCATAATTGTCAACAAAATGAAGACAGACACCCATTGACAGAAGTTTCTAATAAGACATCTCCATTTCATTCTAGAAGACCCAAGAGTCCAAGATAATAATAGAAATTTTCAGAAACAAGCTGCTAAATTGAAATTAAAGAATATGTACCAAGGCAACACTAAATAATGGAACCTCGGTTACTAGTTTAGCTATCTAGAATTTTAACATAAACTGCCATAATCCTACTTATGATGCTAAAAACTAAATCTTCCCCCTTGGTCATATATCCTTCCACACACACAGCAGCAATAATCATTGTCATTGTCATCATCTTTGTTGTCGATATTTAAAAAAGAAATAAACTCTTGTTTTATCAAATATAAGTGCATCAAAATTTACTTCGTTGAAGTGCTTCCAGCCTCTGGCTCTCACGTTTCCATGGAATTAAACTAACATTGGTGATGATGGATAACATAGACAGCTGCACTTAGCAAGAAACTTCAGAAACTCATAACTGGTAAAAAAAATAACAGGTAAAGGCCTGGCGATCAGGAAGGTAATGAACCAAATCATATGGCACTCTGCACAAGTAAACTCACTGGATTCAATATTGTAATGTTACCACATTCTTACTCCATCAATAGCCAAGTAAAAGATAGCCAGAAGATTTTCTCATGGTTTATTGATGACACGTTGGAGGGAAAAAAAATTTAGCCCAAGCAAACATGTGAAAATTCGTGCAACAGTATAAAATTAATCTAATTTATTATGAGAATAAGGTGAGGCCACCAAGTCTAATACCACCATTGACCATAACCACCAAGAAGAAATTACCTCTATATGGATAGTCCAACCTTCTCTCAATTTTTTAAGTGACCATCCAACTCATGGCGACAAGAAGACCAGTGCCAAAAAGAACCCATGGCAACAGAAGTAAATAGAAAACAAAGCAAAAGTGCAAAAAAATTATGCTATCTTCATTAAAAACATTCGTGATACTGTAAAAGGTTAAACATCATGAAACTACCAGTACAAAATAGTCTAAGAAACCATCAGATAATCCAAGATTGAAATACATCCAAATGAAAGGAATATGAGAGCAATGTAGAGAGAGAGAGAGAGAGAGAGAGAGAGAGAGAGAGATGAAGGAAACTATAATAGTCCAGCCACAATCCATAAGTGTAGAGAACTCCAATGCAAATCAAAGACCTGGCAGATTTTATCAAATTCTGAAGCAAAAGAAAGCCGCTAAATCCAATACATAGATACCTCTACTAGTTCATTTCTGGGGTCAGGGCCTAGAAACTTTATAAATCACATTAGTTGCAAATCAAAATGTCTAAAATTGGCAATATGATCAGGTGTAACATTATTTAGAGTAACATGTTAATTTCAGAAATAGTTACAGCAGATGTTGCAAGCTCTTCCAATTAAACCGAGATGTTCATCTTAGGAGTGACTTGTGAATTTATAAAAAATACCAAGCACCATAGTTTCTGGTGGTTGCTTTAGCAAAGGATCACTTATATTGATTTAGTGCAATGACAGCACACACTTGCAGTCAAAAAAAGACAGCACACACTTGGATAGCATGAAGTAGAATAGACCAAAGGGATCATTTGAGCAGTGCACTAAAGGCATCCAAAAAAGCAAAAAGGTCAATGGTTGTGTCATTGCCATGTGAAAATGACCAAGATGCCCTGTGAACTTTCCAATTCCATGTGACAAAGCTAAGAGAATTTCTTGATCATTTCACCATATGTGTAAGCACTCCCAGCACAGTATTCCTAAGCAGCCCCACCAACCCATTCAAACCTTGTGTGTAATATATGCATACAATGGATGCAAATGAACACACACATGCATATGCACATGCATGCACAGACATATGCATGCAAGCCGCAAGACTAAAGCCTCAATCTTGCCTGTGCCACATCATTGTTGGCCTTTTAAATTAAGGATGCTTACCTTTAATCATGATCTACAATATTTAAAATTCCTAACAATAATATGCCATCTGTCTAAGTGGTCTCTTATCAATGCATCATGAATACATAAAATGGATGCTAACAAAAGATTCTTCGTGGTAAAATATATAAAAGGCTGATAAATTGAGAATCCAAAACTTGGGTCATGATAAATTGAGGTTTCAATCCAACTAGAAATGATCTAGCATAACTTGACATAAGTTTGTCCCTACATTGATGAATGTACTATAGAGGATCAAATCCTAGGTTAGTGTAATGAAGTTAATCTTGAATCGTAGTTCAAGGAATAAGTTCGCAGTGTCCCCAGAATTGATTAGTAAGTTTTCCATCCATTTAAGATAGATTCACATCTGCCAAAGAAAGTTTAACGATAGAACCTAATCTACCAAAAAGTGTGAGCCTGCAATAAACAACGAGAAGAGTCCTACCTGATTGAAGAAGAACCTATTTGGCTGTTTGTTATGAAACAATCAACCAGAAGAGTCTCTCCAGGGATGGTCGATCGGGAGCTCTAGAGGAGCGCCGACGAGCAGTGGAGGAGAGAGACTCCCCGGAGAGATCCCTCTCCCCATTTTCTGTTGATCACCGATCCCCACTGACTTGAGCGTCGGAGGGTCTTCCGCGGAGGGCTACCCCCAATGCCTCTCGCGCGAGGACTTCTGTGCAGGTTCGCCCAGGAGAAAGCTCAGACCAGAAGATCGATCGCGCCCGAGTCGGAGGACAGATCCCGGCGGCAACAGATTGGCGCTAGAGGAAGGGTCTTAAGTCCCGTTAAAACTTGAAGAAAGGAGACAAGGATCTCGATCTGGAGTAGAACCTCTCCAATGGCTAATCGGAGAAGAGCAATCTCTGAAGCCCAGGACCAGGTCGTCGCTCAAAGACCTGATCCGACAAGCAACACGGCGCTGCAGCCTCCACCAGTTGAGACCCCATCGCCACCGGCCATCCCGGTGATCCAGGACCAGTTCGTCATGCTGGTTCAGCAGGTCCAAGCCCTGACCCACCTGGTTCAGGAGCGTTTTGCAGCTGCCCCTACTCCACACCTTCATGGGGAGGCCGCAGCTCCTTCCTCTCCGGCCACCTCCTCCTCTGGTCCATGAAGCCATCGACCCCCCACACCGACCCAAAGGGGACAAACCGGTCCCGCGAGGCGGCTGTAACAGGGATCCTCCCAGATCTCGATGAGCCCGGACCCTCTCCCCGGTATCCTCCCGCCATGATTCAATGCCGTCCCTGCGCTCTCCCCGCCCAGCTCCTCCTCTTACTTCTGAAGAGGAGATCCGTCAACAAATCCAGAAGATGCGTCAGGAACTGGATGCCGCCAGCAGGCCCATCCACCTCAGCCCAAGACACAGGGCATCCCTTTCTCCAAAGGGATCATAGAGGAAGTGATTCTCTTCCATGTCAAACTACCCGCCGTCGAGCCCTACCACGGCTCTTCTGACCTGGATGATCATCTCAGCAGCTTTCGGTCAATAATGATGTTCCACAGAGCATCCGACGCAATCCTTTGCCGCGCCTTCCCCTCCACCCTCAGAGGATCTGCCTGAACCTGGTTCAACGCCTTAAAACCAGGTCCCGTTGATTCATTCAACGAGCTGAGCCGTCTTTTTATTGGCCAGTTCGTCAGTAGCCGCCGTCACCGGTGGAGATCCGACTCCCTCTCCGAAGTTAAGCAGAGAGAGGGGGAGTCCTTGAGAAACTACCTCGGCTGCTTCAACAAGGCCATGCTAGAGGTGGACCACCTTAATCATGAGGTGGCTATGTCTGCCTTGGTGGGGGGAGTTTCGAAGGAAAGCGACTTCTATCTGGCGATGGAAGTCAGCTACCTCCAAACCTCTCCGACATGATGGCCCTAGCAGACAAATACGCCAGGATTGAAGAATTGCGGAGAGTCGCCCGCGCCGAGCTGGCGAAAAAGAAAGAACCCAAAGGTCCTGATAGGTACCGACCCGTCCGTCGGCCAAGTCCACCTCGTCGCTAAAGAGCTCCCCCACCGCCATCGAGAAATCGCTCCCGAAGCCCGCCCAGGCGATTCGACCGGTACACTCCGCTCACTGTACCCAGGGCGCAAATTCTCATGGAGATAGAGCGCCAGCTCCTCCGGCCAGCTCCTCTCCGAGGGAACCCAACCCGAAGGTACCCCGCCAAATACTGCCGCTACCACCGGGAGCACGGCCATGACACTGAGGAATGCTGGCAGCTGAAAAATGAGATTGAGAGGCTGATTCAATGGGGCCGACTGAACCAATTCAGGAGGGCACCCGAGCCAGGACAAGGGGGAGATCGCCAACCCGAGCTTCAACAACCTCCTCCTCCACCAAATCCGCCTATGATCGGCCACATCAACATGATCAAGGAGGCCGGCGGCTCGAGCTCCAGAAATGATGATGAAGGATCGGCGCCAAAGAAAGCACGGACGGGTGAGCTCTCCTTCTCCGATGATGATCTCCGAGGGATACAGTTTCCCCATGACGATGCACTAGTTGTATCTCTCAATTTAAATGACTATGATGTAAGCCGGATCCTCGTTGACAGTGGAAGTTCTATGAATATTTTGTACCTCGATGTGTTTGCCAAGATGAGACTGCTCATGGAAAACCTTCGAGCCGTGGATTCCACCCTAATGGGATTCACAGGCGACGTCGTCATCCCGAAAGGGGTCGTAACCTTAACGGTTCGCGCGGGAACCTGGCCCCTTGTGGCCACTGTTCACACGGACTTCCTAGTAACTAAACTCAGGTTGCCCTACAACGCAATATTTGGGAAACCCGGACTGATGTCCCTCAAGGCAGTTGTCTCCATCCCACACCTGTCTATGAAATTCCCCACCAGGCGGGGAGTTGGAGTTGTCCAAGGAAGCCAAACCATGGCTTGACAGTGCTTCGTCACCAGCCTTCAGTCTAGGATGCCGGAGGTTGACGGGCTGGACGCTCGGAGGATTTCACCGAACAGCGGGGAGAACCAGCCGAGGAACTGGAAGAAGTGCCGCTGGACGAGGCTCGTCCCGACCGAACCATAAAGATTGGGTCGCTGCTGAAAGGCGAACCTCGGCAGGAGCTAATCAACTTCCTTCGAAGTAACGCCGATGTTTTCGCTTGGTCCGCCTCCGACATGCCGGGAATCAGTCCTGAGGTCCTCGTCCACCGCCTTAACATGAACAAGATGTACCGACCCATCAAACAAAAGAAGAGGAGCTTTGCCCTAGAGCGGCAGAGGGCTATTGAAGAGGAGGTTGATAAACTCATCAAGGCGAATTTCGTTCGGGATGTAAATTACCCGAACTGGCTATCGAATGTCGTCATAGTGAAGAAGTCGAACGGCAAGTGGCGGATTTGCATCGACTTCACCGACCTCAACAAAGCATGCCCGAAGAACAGCTTCCCTCTTCCCCGGATTGATCAACTTGTGGACGCCACCTCGGGTCATCAAATGCTGATATTCATGGATGCATACTCCGGCTACAACCAAATTCGGATGGCTCCCAAAGATGAAGAAAAGACCGACTTCATAACCGACCGAGGTACTTACTGTTACCGTGTTATGCCTTTGGTCTTAAAAATGCAGGAGCCACCTACCAAAGGCTGGTCAACGAAGTATTTAAGGACCAAATCGGCCGGAACATGGAGGTGTATGTCGACGACATGCTGGTCAAAAGCAAAGAAGCATCACAGCACGTCAAGAACCTCTTGGAGAGCTTTGCAACACTTCGCAAGTATCAGATGAAGCTCAATCCGACTAAGTGCGCCTTCGGCGTTAACTCCGAGAAGTTCCTCGGCTTCATGGTCTCCCAGCGGGGCATCGAAGCTAACCCCCAGAAGATCCAAGCTCTTCAACGGATGGCGCCTCTGGCTCTATTAAAGAAGTCCAGCGCCTAACCAGGAGGATAGCGGCTCTCAACCACTTCGTGGCGCGCTCGGCCGAAAGATGCCTCCCCTTCTTTAAAACTCTCCGGTCGGCTAAGAACTTCCAGTGGACCCCCGAGTGCCAAAAATCATTCCAAGATCTCAAGAAGTACCTCGGCTCTCCCCCACTCCTCAGCAGTCCAAATCCTGGTGAGACACTATTCCTATATCTGGCTGTTTCAGAAGGTGCCATTTACTCGGTGCTGGTCAGGGAAGAAAACAAGGTCCAGAAGCCGTTTATTATGTCAGCAGGCTACTCCACGATGCGGAGACAAGATATAGCCGAATTGAAAAGATGGTGTTGGCCTTGATCACCTCAGTTCGAAAGCTACGGCCGTACTTCCAAGCGCATTCTGTGACAGTCCTGACTGACCAACCCATCAAGGCGGTGGTCCACCGTCCGGAGACATCAGGAAGAATGACTAAGTGAGCCATCGAGCTGAGCGAGCATGATATCCGTTTTTAGCCTCGCCCGGCCATCAAAGCTCAGGTGTTAGCCGATTTCCTCCTCGAGTGTACCATCCTAGAGGACGGCTCCACCCGCGACTCCCCCGAGGAACCGAAAACTAGCGCCCGGTGGCTCCTCCATGTCGACGGGTCATCCAACGCTCATCGCTCCGGTGCGGGCTTGGTTCTCACCAGTCCGGAGGGGGTGACCTTTGAATATGGCATCCGCTTCTCCTTCCCAGCCTCCAACAACGAAGCTGAGTATGAAGCCTTGCTGGCCGGTCTCCGAATCGCCCGCAGCCTTAAGGTGGAGAAACTTAATGCCTTCACCGACTTCCAACTAGTGGCAGGTCATGTACTAGGGGAGTTTGAAGCTCGAAAACCGAACATGATCCGGTATCTCCAAGAGGTGCGGAGCCTACTCTCCCATTTTTCCGAATTCGAGATTATTCAGATTCCTAGATCTGAGAATGCCCGTGCCGACCTACTGTCTCGGCTGGCAACCGCGGAGTCAATAGACGCCGAACAGAAATTCCACCTGGAGACCTTGGAGAGACCCAGTATCGCGGAAGCCGACCGAGTAATGCAAGTTGAGGCCGAGCCATCATGGTTCGATCCCATTCTGAGGTACCTCAAAGAAGGGTCACTTCCGTCCGACCGGAGAGAGGCCAGAAGGCTAAAGCTGCAGGCCACCCATTATGTATTGATCGACGATCAGCTCTACAAATGGTCCTTCTCCATGCCATTGCTCAGATGTCTTCGCCCGTCTGAAGCAGATTATGCCCTCCGCAAAGTGCATGAGGGGATTTGCGGCAACCATCTGGGAAGCCGGTCCCTATGTCACAAGGTGCTACGTCAAGGCTATTATTGGCCGACCATGCAGAAGGATGCAGACGACCTTGTCCGAGCTTGCGATCCATGCCAGAGGCACTCAAGCATTCAGAGGCTCCCCTCCGCCAACCTGGTTCCCGTATCCTCGCTTGGCCCTTTGCCAAGTGGGGGATGGACATCCTCGGCCCGTTTCCGCTCGCCACGGGACAGCGGAAGTTTCTATTCGTCGCCATCGATTATTTCACTAAATGGGTCAAGGCGGAGGCAGTTGCACAAATAACCGAAGCACGAGCCAAGGATTTCGTATGGAGGTCCATCATCTGCCATTTCGGCCTCTCGCACACTATAATCACTGACAACGGCAGGCAATTCGATAATCCAAAGTTCCGCCAGTTCTGCGAAGAGCACGGGATCCGTCACCACCTTACCTCGGTCGGGCATCCGCAAGCCAACGGAGCAGCTGAAGTAACCAACCGGACTTTGCTTCAAGGGATCAAAGCTCGGCTCTCCAGGGCCCGAGGCAGGTGGGCAAACGAGTTGCACCATGTCCTGTGGGCCTATCGCACCACCCCAAGAGTACCCACAGGTGAAACCCCATTCCGGATGGCCTTCGGCACAAAGGCCGTTATCCCAGTGGAGATAGGTCTCCCTTCGCTGCGGATGGAAAGCTACTCAGAGGAAGCCAGCGAGGAGCAGCTCCGCACCAACCTCGACCTGATAGAGGAGGTTAGAGAAAAGCTCGGATCAGAGTAGCTGCCTATCAGCAGAGGGTGGCCCGCTACTACGCCTCCAAAGTCAAAGGGAAAGCTTTCTTGCCTGGCGACCTCGTTCTCCGGAAAGCATCCGTCTCAAACCGCTGGAGCAAGGAAAGCTGGCACCAAACTGGGAAGGCCCCTACCAAGTGGCGGAGATTGTTGGACCGGGGACCTACAAGCTGCAAGATCTAAGCAGAAGATCTATCCCTCGGACATGGAATTCGGACAATCTCCGTAAGTACTACCAGTAGGGTACGCCCTCTACATGCCCGCTCCCATAAATTTTTGTCGACACAATGTTTTATAATTCATGACATAAATCACCACAAGTTATATCACCAAAAATCGTGAAAAGAAACAGATGCTCGGCACGACCGAGTTACCTATTCAAGCAGGAAAGTTCTCCGAACCTCGGCTGGGCCGAGCAACTAATCTTCGAACCTCGGCTGGGCCGAGCAACTACTCTCCGAACCTCGGCTGGGCCGAGCAACTACTCTCCGAACCCCGGCTGGGCCGAGCAACTGCTCTCCGAACTTCGGCAGGGCCGAGCAATGACTCTTCGAACTAAAGTTCCGGCAAAAAACCAAAGCATGCGGGCCCCGATTAAAGCCGAAGGACCTTCAAACAGTCCCCAGAACTTCGGCCAGTTTGAAAAAAGCATGCTGTGCAAAACCGTCAACGGACACGAAGTATGCGCCTCCAGCAAACCCCTAAAAGGTTCGGCAGGCCCTACATGACCGGCCGCGAACCCCAGGCAAAGTCGAGAAATCCCCCCTTGCTACTAAAATCCCTGGGCAATGCCCCTATAACCTATCGCCCAAAACGCCTGTCTCAAATGAAGCCATGACTCAGCGCGTAAACCAATGAAGCCACCCAGGCTCCCCGACTATTCAAGCAGAAATGAATGGTTCTTCTTTGAGCTAAACGACGATCTCGGAAAATAAGAGGTTGTCAAAAAAAGGCCTTTTTCATTGATTAGAAAAGTAAATACAAAAAGAGAAGGAGAAAAAACAAAAAGAAAGAAAGCGGCCCTCGCAGGGACCTAACGCCTTCCCCCGGGAGCTGCCGAGTCTTCCACATGGCGGGACATTCTGGCAACTTGCTGGCTGAGGGATGCAATCTCCTCCTCCTGCCGACGTACGACCCGGTGAAGGGCCTCGGTCTCCCTCGCAGAGACGGCAAGATACTCCTCAACAACCTTCTCAAGCCGCTCGTGGCTTGCGAAGGCCGATGCCAGGGCCAGGCCATCAACCACGACGGTGGGGCGGCTCCCCTCGGAGCCCCTAGGGCCATTGATCACTACGCCTAATCTATCAGGTGATTGCTCTCCACCTTGAAAGCCATGTCGAGAGCTGTTGAGAGGCTAACCAAAAAGGACGGTGAATGCTGGCACCCTCTCGTCCATATTTATACTCCTCAGGCGAGT
The DNA here is from genome assembly GCA_900491605.1 of Calamus simplicifolius. NCBI lineage: Eukaryota > Viridiplantae > Streptophyta > Magnoliopsida > Arecales > Arecaceae > Calamus > Calamus simplicifolius. Next base: position 1,186,878 of record UESW01004195.1, on the reverse strand, counting down.
ATCTCGATTAGTCAGGTCATAAATACCGACCCATGGGAATTCGCCACGTGTCGCCGCTTTAACTGGCGACCACAGGACCCGAAGGGCCACGCCCCTTCCCGAGCAGGATCGGTAAATGTCGACGAGCTGTTCGAGAACCCCCCTTCTCTAGAAATGGGGTACCTCCCGATCTGTCGGGCCCTCACAGTAAATGCCCTCAATACTCCCCTAAGCCCTCTTAAATCGGCCGCCCTTTGGAAAATGTGAAAAAGAAAGAGCGCCAGCACCTGACGATAATTCACTCCCTCGGGAGTGGCCAAATCATAAATGATGGGCGTACCCATGCGCCGCCGTTCCGCCTTGACACTCCTCACCGAGCCTCACAGCCCCTGGCTCACTTTCACTCTCACTTTCACTCTCACTCTTACTCTCACTCTCACTCTCTCCACTGCTCGTCGGCGCTCCCCTAGAGCTCCCAATCGGCCACCTCTGGAGAGACTCCCCGGAGAGATCCATCTCCCCATTTTCTGTTGATCATCGATCCCACTGACTTGAGCGTCGGAGGGTCTTCCGCGGAGGGCCACCCCCAACGTCTCTCGCGCGAGGACTTCTGTGCAGGTCCGCCCAGGAGGAAGCGCAGACCAGGAGATCGATCGTGCCCGAGTCGGAGGACAGATCCCGGCGGTAACAGCATGCATACCCATAATAAGACTCATCTTGTTTTTACCCTTAAATATATTCTAGGTTATAGGACAGGCATAACTAAGTAGTGTTTGTTGGCAGGTGTCCAGTGTTCAACCACATAAGGTTTTTCCCCAGTATTCAGCATGGATAATTCTGTCATTTCCGTAAAATTTCTGGTGCCACGAGCATTACCATTCTTAGTATAGCATAAGGAATGTGCATAACATGTACTAGTACGTAACAAGTAACCAATTTAATCATGCAAAAAAAAAAAAAAAATTGAGAGATGGAGTAAGGAAAAATATCATGCAAAATGAAATGCAGAAGGTATATATGGAGGTTTGGGCGTATAACAAACAAAGGATCCAACAAGAACTGGCTAAGGATGTGCACATTTTAAGACTGATGGTCCAATAAATTTTCATATGTACAAGCCCACCAATATACTAGCATGATGTGCAAAGTCTGGTAAGATATTCCGCAATCACAGAAGCTTCAAGTGAAGCTCCATGGAGAACAATTATGACTCTTTTTACATTGACCATTCAAGGAAGCATAAGCAAGAGCCTAGACAGCATTATTCTAAAGCAAAAGATGTTCTTTATGCGAGCATGCATGCAACCTTAAGCTTGAAGAAACAGGTGAAAATGACTTAGATATTTTTCATCATGAATAGATATTAATTTGATCCTTGGAAGCTTAAAGCCGAAGTTTGTAAAGGACCATCAGCTGTAATAATCATGTCATTTATGTGCAAAGCTATGGCACAACAAAGCAATATCTCTGGAGAGGGAGAAACTTTCAGTTATACTCACTCCAAACAAAGCAAGACTTTGTCTTTATTATCATTTTAGTGTTTTTTTGAAGAATAAGTAGGGGTTGAACTGATCCTCTTCCCACCAGTTTATTAATAAAGAATCCTAACATACATGTTACATATTATCAATTAGATTTGGAGATAAGATGTGTTGCTGCCAAATCACTTATGGGACGCGTCGGGCGAGAGATGGGCTTCTTATGCCTTCGAAGGAATGACTGGACCGCCTCCTTCAGCCGGAAATCTGCAAGAAAAGTTCCGGGCTGATGGTTCCGGCGGAGACCCTCCGACGCTCAAGTCAGCGATATGGAGAACAGGAGTTTTCTAATGAAAGAGTAGAGATTCCCTTCTCTCCCCCTTTGGGGATCGGGGTCCTTTTATACCTCTTTTGGAGCCCCTCTTACCCTTTATATTTTAACTATCGAATCCATCCTCCGTTATGATCGACTCCATAAGCGGGCGGTGGGTGCACAGTTGCTAAGCATGCGTCGTAAATATCGGCAACTGCGCAATATGCTGGCAACCGCCCGTGATTTTGGTAAAACAGATAAGCAAATTAGGCGGCAGTTTGTGTTTCAAATTACTGATTCCGGTACCCAAGTTGGCTCCGTGACAATGGGTCGAGAACGTGAATACAAAGTACCGAAGCCGAGGCTGAGGGCCGAGGCCAAGGACCGAGGCCGAGGCGAGGCGAGGCCAAGGCTAGGGGCCGAGGCCGAGGACCGAGGCCGAGGCCGGAGTCGGTGGCGAGGGTGAGGCCGAGGCTGGGGGCCAAGGCCGAAGACCGAAGCCGAGGCCGGAGCCGGTGATGAGGGTGAGGCCGAGGCTGGGGGCCGAGGCCAAGGACCGAGGCCGAGGCTGGAGCCGGTGGCTAGGGTGAGGCGAGGCTGGGTGTCGAAGCCGAGGACCGAGGCCGAGGCCGGAGCTGATGGCCGAGGCGAGGCCGAGGCCGAGGCTGGGGGCCAAGGCCAAGGACCGAGGCCGAGGCCGGAGCCGGTGGCGAAGGTGAGGCCGAGGCTAGGTGTTGAGGTCGAAACTGGGGGCCGAGGCCGAAGCTAACAAAGGCCGACGCTAGAACCGAGCTGTCAAATTATCACCTAGCTCCGAAGATTATGTAGGGTGTTATGCTACCGCTCAGGGAAGTGATCAACCACATCAGATGTCCCCCCCACCCCTGAGATGGGTGGGCGTATAGTCGCCAACGAAAGGGGTGTCAGTATCCACCGGGTGGCTAATCTCTGTGCCATTCTCGCCCGTTCGGACCATTGGGATTAGATAGGATTTTCATCGGGCGAGGAGCTGTGAAAAGGTAGGCGTTATCATTGCGGTGAGGTCACCGTTGTCCCTTCATTAGCGGTGTTTTTCGTGTTTCACGCGTCGGATGGTTGCCGAAGCAGTTTCCAATGGTGAGCGGACACGCGGCCAAATCGAAGACTGGCCGGATGATTTTAAATGAGGGTATAAAGGGGGAAGTCATCCCTGTCCTCTGCTTTTACTTTTTTTGCGTTATACTCCCTCACCTTAATTCTGCAAGCGCCTGTTCATCTCCCATCTCCATTTTTTTCTCTCCCGAGCTCTCTCCTCTTCAATCTCGGTTCAAGTTCTTCAGGTTAATCCTCATGGCTTCTTCACCTTCTTGCTCTCTTTCCGATTTCGAGGGTCACACCCCCGTCCCTTCACAACCTACCTCTTCCCCAACGCCTAGCTGATCTTCTTCATCCTCCGACCACGTTCCTTTGGAACAACGGCGAGCGACCAGATGATCTTCGACTGGGATTCGTCTGGCTACCGGACGGGCCCCAATCCGGCGCCGTTCGGCCATCGCTGGCCCGTCCTCCGCTGCCAATGAATCCCCTGAATGGACTGCCTCCACCATGATGGCCCAAGACATTGTAAACCTTAAAGCCAAGTATAGTTTTCCCACCAATGTGCATCTGTCCTACCCTGCTCCTAATGACAGGGTAACTTCTTCCCGCCCCGGGAGGGTTGCCTTGTACGGAGCTTTCTTTAAGACGGGGCTTCGACTACCCTCCATCCTTTCATCCTTAACCTCTTGGACAGGTACTTGGCACCCGCGCAGTTAGTCCCAAATTCTATTCGAACCATCGTCGGCTTCCTAGTACTTTGTCATTTTCAGGGAATAGAGGCTAGGATCTCCTTGTTCCGTAGCTTCTATACCCTCCGTAAGCAAGCAGGGTGGTGGTCCTTCACTCCTAGACCCACTAGGACTCTTAAACTATACCTTCCCACATCTATCAAGGGGTGGAAGGATAGGTTCTTTTTTGCCGACGTCGAGGGGGTGAGTGGAATCTGAGGAACACCCAATACTGATGCAAATAGGGATTCTTCCATACTTCCGAGGGATCGAATGGTATTTGGACAACTTCTGACTGCCGACATCCCTCGGTGCAACCAGCTTTTAGCCGAAGAAAACCTCCAACTTGCCGGCCTTATTCTATATGGTGGTGAGTAGCCAATTCACTCACCTCATCCTTTTTACCTTTTTGTCTTTCCTATTTTCTTGTATTCTTTTTTTTTAATATCCAGTCGCTGTGTAGGTATGTTGCCTTCGCTTGAGGAGGTGAGGAAGGCAGCGGTTGAAGCGAGGAGAGCTAGGGTGAATGGGGCCCCTCCTGAGAAGAAGGCTGTAGCCAAAGCAGCTAGAAGAGAGGCCAGGGTTAAAAAGGCCAAAGAGAAAACTGCAAGGCCGACGAGCAGAGGAAAAGGCCCCGATCACCATCGGCCGCGCGATCTCGATCTCTGACACCACTTTCCCGTCGGTCTCGGACGGAGAGGGAAGCCGATGTCGATCTCACGGCCGATACATCACCAGAGGAACCAAGGGCGGACATGCCGCCATCACCACCAATTTTGCCAGATGCGGGGGTCGTGGAGCCGACCCCCGATCCCATTCCCGAGGCTGCCAAAGCAGAAGGGGTAGCAGAACCCCTTCAAACAGAGGCGGCGGATGAGGAGCCCCCTAGGACTGCAGAAGAGGCGGGGACCTCATCGATCCCTGCCATACCACCGGCTTCGGAGCCTCCCACGAAGACGAAGCCGCCCTATCCTTCAAGGCCCTCTTCGAGCGCGAGGGGCACTGGGCGGAGCGGACAATGGCACTAGTATGCCTGCCTGAGCTCCAAGGAGTCCTCCAGGAGCAGAGGACTTCATTTTTCTTTCGAGAGGCCTTTGTGGCCCATCTCTGGGTAAATGTTCGAGCCCTTTTAATTCAGCTTAACCATAGCAAGGTTTAACTGTACCTTTCGCACGCAGGCGGTGAATTCCCTGGCCGCCTTGAAAAGTGCCCTCTCCTAGGACAAGGCTGCACTTGGCCGATCACAGAGGGAGACCCAACACTACAATGCCAGAGCGGAGGAGGCGGAGAAGGATCTAGAGGCCGTCCTTTCCGAGAGGGCTGAAGAGGAGGCCCAAGTGAAAAGGGCCGAAGAGGCTCTTGAAATGGCCAGAACCGAGAGCCGAGCCCAAGTAGAGAGGGCTGAGAGGGCTCGAGACTTGGCCATTGTAGAGGGCCGAACTCAGACCGAGAAGGCTGAGAGAGCCTTGGAGGCGGCACGGGTGGCAGAAGAAAGCAGTAGGCATCTGGAGACAGAGCTGCTTATATGTCGAAGTAGCCTGGAAACCGCCAATACCTTAAGAATTGCAGCCGAGGAGCAGGCGGAAAATGCCAAAGAAATAGCTCGGAGCTCCGATGCGCAAGTTATTGAAATGAAGGCAGCGTCGGCGACGGCAAAGGCTGAAGTTACTGAAATGAAGGCTATAATGGTAGCAGCAGAGGCTAAGGCTGCTGAGGCAGTTGAAAACTTTCGCCAGTCTGTTAGTTACAGGGAAGAGCTAGCTAAGGCCACTGCCTTTGCCTACAATGCAGGCTTCCAGGACTGCAAGGACAAAGCGATAAAGGTCCGTAGTCTCAAAGATCTGGGCAGCCTGGACCCAGACGAGGATTTGGAGGACACATCACCAGAAAACACTTCTCCCGTCCATAGTCCGTCAGCCGAGCCATGAATAGTTCTATTTTCTTTTTTTTTGTACAAAATCCGACTCGGGTCGGCAATTTTGTAAACTCTTTGCCATTAATGAAAACTCTTTGATCAAGTCTTCACTTGATTTGCCCATAGCCAACAAGTTTTCTGGTAAACAAGGTAATGCGAGTAGGCCGATGCGGGTCATTTTTAGAGAATAGTCGAGGCTGAGGCCGTAAGCAAGCGTAGTTAGAATTTTGACTTCTATTAAATAATTTGAAGACCCGGTCTTAGCCCTAGGCCACTGCAAAGGCCGAGAGGGCCCAGGGAGTAAAGTGTCGACGTAAAGTCGGTTTAGGGGTAGATATCGGGCTACAAAGTACCTGTAGCTTGTTTGAGAGCTAGTACGGAGCTGAGGACTGAGGCCGAGGCCGGAGCTGGTGGCCGAGACGAGGCCGAGGCTGGGGGCCGAGGTCAAGGACCGAGGCCGAAGCCGGAGCTGGTGGCGAGGGTGAGGCCAAGGTTGGGGGCCGAGGCCGAAGACCGAGGTCAAGCCGGAGCTGGTGGCCAACGCGAGGCCGAGGCCGAGGCTGGGGTTCGAGGCCGAGGCCGGAGCTGGTGGCGAGCATGAGGCCAAAGTCGGTGGCAAGGCCGAGGACCGAGGCCGAGGCCGGAGCTGGTGGCCAGGCCGAGGCTGGGGGCCGAGACCAAGGCCGAGGCCGAGGATAGAGGACCGAGGCCGGAACCGGTTACGTGTTTACAGTCGGGCTTCAGTGCCGACGCGAGGTCGGGCTTCAGTGCCGACGCGGAGTCAGGCTTCAGTGCCGACATGGGATCTGGCTTAAGTGCCGATGCGAAGTCGGGCTTCAGGTGCCGATGCAGAGTCGAGCTTCAGGTGTCGACACGGAGTCGGCTTCATGTGCCAATGCGGAGTCAGCTTCATGTGCCGACGCGGAGTCGGGCTTCAAGTGCCAACGTGGAGTCGGGCTTCAGGTGAAGGGGGATTGCTTAGACATTTCCGTTAGAAAGAAAATGAATAATATTCTAGCAGGCATTCCCAAACTAAAGACATTAATAAACTATTGATAGTACCGACGTAGGTTATCCGCGTTCCAAGTGCGAGGTAGAGGTTTCCCGTCCAGCCCCTCAATTTTGTACGCTCCGTGGTGAAGTGCCTCCGCAACTCGATAGGGTCCCTCCGATTTCGGCGCTAGCTTGCCTCCTTTCGTCGGCTTTGAAACTTCGGCTCATCGGAGGACTAGGTCTCCTGGCAGGAATGCCTTGGTGCGGACGCGAGCATTATAATACCTAGCCGTCCGTTGTCGGTAGGCTGCCATTCGGAGTCACGCTCGGTCTCGTAGTTCTTCCACTAGGTGAGGTCGGCCCTTAACTGATTTGGGTTGTCCCTCTCGCTGTACAAATCTGTCCGGAGCTCGGGCACCTATCTCCACAGGAATGACAGCTTCAGACCCAAAGACTAAGCTGAAGGAGTTTCTTTGGTGGAGGCTCGTGGCGTTGTATGGTAGGCCCATAGCACATTGGGGAGCTCCTCCATCCGTCATTTGCAGTCATCTAGCCAGGCTCTAAGTCCTTGAAGGATAATGCGGTTAGTTACCTCAGCCACGATGTGGTCTGGGGATGCCCTACTGAGGTGAACCGCTAATGGATACCTAGCTCGGCACAGAATCCTCGAAAGGGAGCGTTATCAAACTGCCGACCGTTGTCGATGACAAGGATGTGCGGCAGTCCGAATCGGCATAATATAGATTTCCAAAAAAAGGATCTCACCTTTCCCTCGGTGATCTTGGCGAGTACTTCGGCTTCGATCCACTTGGTGATATGGTCAACGGCTACCAGCAAGAACTTGCGCTAACTGGAGGCTGAGGGAATGGTCCCAAGATGTCCCATATCCCACTGGGCGAAGGGCCAAGGTGCAACCAGGGGGTCAGTTGGGACGTCGGCTGCCACTGGATGTTGGCATGACGTTGGCAATTATCGCACCTCTTGACGAGCTCGAACGCGTCCTCCCTCATTGTCAGCCAGTAGTATCCTTGCCGCAGGGCTTTGTACGCCAGGGCTCTGCCCCCCAGGTGACTTCCACATATGCCCTCATGATTTCCCGCAGGATGTAATCCGCTTCCGTGGGGCCGACACATTTGAGAATCGGGTACGAGAACGATCTTTGGTAGAGCTTCCTTCCATCATCAAAATTTCGGGGCCCGCCGCTTGAGCAGCCTAGCCTCAGTCGGATCTTCAGGGAGGGTGCCATCGGTAAGGTAAGGATATAAGCATCCATCCAAAAGGGCTCCTGCTCGATCGCAAGGTTTCTGCTGTTGCTTCGATGCTTGGACTTCCAGATGCTCTACGTAGGTCCTTCCTAAAATCCCGTTAGCTGAGGTGCTAGTCGGACAAGGCGTCAGCTCTGGCGTTTTCCCTTCGAGGAATGTAGCTGACGCTGAAGTAGGCTAAGGGAGAGGCTTATGACTGCACCATACTTAAGTAACGGGACATAGTAGGATCCCGCGCCTCGTACTCCCCTCTGATTTGGCTAGTGACTAGCTGGAGTCAGTGAATACTCTAAGGCATTTCATCCGAGCTCTCGAGCCAATCTTATCCCAGACAGTAGGGCTTCATACTCAGCCTGATTGTTGGTGGTTAGGAAGAGAAAACGAAGGGCGTACTCGGTTACAACTCCGTCTGGACTAGCCAGGATGAGGCCCGCTCCGCTCCCTTGGAATTTGATGCTCTGTCCACGTGAAGGATCAGTCATCCCCTCTTTCGGTTCCAGGACCCAAGGGGTTTGCATGGGACTCTCCTGGTTGCTCCTCAGCCCAAGTGCACTCGATCAAGAAATCTACCAAGACTTGAGACTTCGTGGCCGACTTGGGATGAACGATAGGTCGAATTCTCCCAGCTTGAGTGCCCACTTCGCTAGCCGGCCAGAAGGTGTCAGGACGAGAGAGGATCTCCTTAAGTGGTTGGTCTGTGACTACCACGATCGAATGAGCTTGAAAATAAGGTCGGAGGCTGGGCGGAAACAATCAACGCGAAGATAATCTTCTCGACTCTCGAATATCTGGTCTCCGTCGTGAAGCACCTTGCTGGTGTAATACACCGGCTTTTGTGTCCCATCGGTGTCCACTCGAACCAGCACGGAGCTGACACTTTGGGAGAGGCCACGAGGTACAGAAGAAGTTCTTCCCCACCCCTCGGCTTGGACAGCAGTGGCGGGCTGGATAGAAACTCTTTCAATCCCTCGAAGGCCTCCTGGTACTCCCTCGTCCATTCGAAGCCGTTGACTTTGCGCAGTGCCTTAAAGAAAGATAAGCATCTCTCTACGGACTTGGACAAAAAGGCTCAAGGCCGCCACCCTTCCAATCAGGCATTGGACTTCCTTTTTGTTAACCGGAGACCTCATATAAAATGGCTCGGATCTTGTCAGGTTTGCTTCAATCCCGCATTGCGTCACCATGAAACCCAAGAACTTGCCTGCTGTTACTCCGAAGGCACACTTACGGGGGTTCAGTCTCATTTGATACCGAGAGGTTGCCGAAGGTTTCTGCCAGGTCAGCAATGTGATCAGTGGTATGGATGCTTTTGGTCAGCATATCGTCCACGTACACCTCCATGTTGCGTCCGATCTGGTCTTCAAAGACCTTGTTCATTAGCCTTTGGTAAGTGGCTTCCGCGTTCTTTAGTCCAAATGGCATCACCTTATAACAATATATCCCATTCTTTTACAAATGAAGTAGCTTCCTCATAGCTGGGTCCATCTTGATTTGGTTGTACCCCGAGAAGGCATCCATGAAGCTCAGGGTTTCATGTCCGGACATAGCGTCCACCAACTGATCAATCCGAGGCAACGGGAAGCTGTCCTTGGGGCATGCTTTGTTGAGGTCAGTGAAGTCCACGCACATCCTCCAGCTTCGTTAGTCTTACGGACCATCACGAATTGGCTAGCCAATCGGGGTAATGGACTTCGAATGTGGCCCGCCGCTTCCAACTTGGATCTCTCCGTCTATGGCCAGCTGTCGATCCAGGGCGAAGCTTCTCTTTTTTCTGCCGACAGGTCGGCATCCTGGTTTGATGTTGAGTTTGTGAGTGATTACCTCCTCAGAGATGCCTGGCATGTCGAGGATGACCACGCAAAGATGTGGAGTTCGCGCATAAGAAGGCAAGGAGTTGATCACGTGCTTCCTCCAAAAGTAAGGCCCCAAGCTGGATGGCTCTCGTCGGGTCTTCTCCTAATGGAAGGTTAGCAGATGCTCAGCCGGCTCCCCCTTTTTTCCAAGTCTCGGGTCGAACGGCTCGGGCGCGATGGCCAGCATCAACTCTTGCGGACTAGGGGCCAAGTGATAACAGAGCGGTAATGGGTTTTGTTCTCCCTCATCTCCCAATCCTTCATTGGTAGGAAACTTTACAAGTAACCTTTTAGTAGAGATGACAGCATCCAACAAGTTCAAACCAAGCCTCCCAGGATAGCATTATAGGCTAGTGGGACCCAGACCACCAGGAAATTTATGACAACCGTACTTTGACGCGGCGGAGTCCCGGCTGTGACAGGAGAGTGATCTCTCCTTCGACCCTCACCGAATCTCCGGTGAAGCCCATCAAGGGTGTGGTGACGGGTCGAAGAGAAGAGTTAGGCAGGTTCATCCGAACAAAAGTTCGTAGCTCAAAACGTCAACGGAACTTCCACTATCTACTAAAATTCTCTTTACAGGGTGTTTGGCTATTGTCATAGACACGACGACACTATCGTCATGTTTGTTAACTACCCCGTCTAAATCCTTTCTAAAGAAAGGAATTACAAATCTAACCCCTTACACTGCCTTTTTGAATTGCTGCCTGCCCTCCAGAAATCATAGCTATTGTCTTTTCTGTCGAGGTGTTGTCCATGCCGATCTGAGCGCAGGAGGCGCCGATGGGCCCGGGGCTGTGGGGTTTCTTCTTCGAACAAACTTGCCTAAGTGATCTTGCTGGACAAGTTCTTCAATGGCCTTCTTCAATATGCGGCAGTCTTCAGTGTCATGAGCATAGTCCTTGTGATACCGGCAGTAGAGCTCCTTGCTACAGGGAACCCCTGGCTTCATGGAGGATGGATGCCGAAAGTAGGGCTCATCCTCAATTTCTAACAAGATGTGAGATATCGGAGCAAGGAGAGGAGTGAAATGCTCCTT